>CM021108.1:636568795-636817969 GCA_007115665.2 Sequoiadendron giganteum | reverse complement strand
TGTTTATAGAGAGGGGAATAGCCTTGCTGACTTTTTTGTTAACTATGAGGTGAATGATTATTTGGAATGGGGAGAACACGACCCCCTACCCTTGGAAGCACGTTCAATAATTTATCATGACTCACAAAGGTGTTGAGAGGGGGGGTCCTTTTGTGATGGGGTTTTTTCACATGCTCTTGATGTGGCATTTCCTTTCGAGGTGTAATTCCCTCAGAGGAAAGGCTATGCAGTATTCTAATGGGTTGGAGGCTCGAATGACTAGGCATTCAATGTTCATAATTCCTCTCTACCATCTTCTCCAATCCACACAGATTGTGGGTATTTGGAGAGCTATTGTCTTCTCAAGGTTTCCTTGTTTTTTTTTGCAATTTCTCGAGGTTTCTTCGTCTCCTCTACAAGTTCTTTTTTCGTTGGGGTGCTTGCTTGCCACTACTATGGGGGTGATCGAAACAGAACTAAACCCAAATCCTGTGACACTATGAAAGGCAATAAGAATGTTTGGAGTTTTTTGGAGGCTAGGGGAGTGACTCCATATATGGAAAAGCTGCATGGGTATGATTTGAAGATGTCGCAGGAATTTCTTGAGGGATGGTAGAATCGTGTGTTGCAAATTGGGGGAAACGAGTTTAATATCACAGAGGATCTTATAGCTGAAATCACTGTTTTGTCGACTGAAGGGAGAAAATTATATAGAGACTAGAATGAATCTAGTGCGATCATGGATACTTTCTTCAAAGATGATGAGAAGTAGAAGCTGGAAAGGGCTAAATGTGGAGGCTATTATCAGACTTCAATCAAGGTGATTTTGGGAGATGTTGTGGAGGAAATAATGAGGTATTTTCCTCTTGATGGTCACTTCTTTGTTCTCTCTAGGCATCACTTTGTTTAGCTTAATCATTTTAGGCACAAGAAGGTGTCTTTCACTTTCTATTTATTGGTTTCTTTGGAAAATGGTATAAGAGATCATAAACACAACCCCAAAAATCTAATCCTTCGTTAAGGTTTAATTATGTTGATCTCTAAGTATGTTAAGTCATATACTATCCCTGTTCATCCCAAAATTTTCATTGTTGGGAAGAAGAAGAAGGATCTTGAGTATGTGACAGAGTCGGAGGATGATTCTAATGACAAAGATTATGCCCCTGGGTCGGATGCATCCTTGGATGTTGACTCAAAATCTCTCACCATTTCTGATGGTAAGAAAAGAAAAAAGAAAAAAACCCCTATTACCTCTAGGGTTGAAGAGTACAAAATGGGAGACAAGGAATAGGTGAACCGTTCCTACCAAAATTCTAAACCTATGAATGGATTGGGTGGCAAAAAGTTGAAGGGGACTGCTATGGGTAATTTGAGTAAGGAGGATATGGGTAATAGGGGTTAGCTGGGGGTTTCCCCTGTTTATAATTTGCAAAATAAAGAGGGGTCGAAGATGAGAAATTATCCTATGAAACTGGGGAGGAAAGAGGCATAGGAGCATTGTGGCAATTTGAAGGGAGGAAAGAGGCATAGGAGCATTGTGGCAATTTGAAGGGTGTTGATGATCAGATTTTGGAGAAGGACTAAAGGTGATGTTGTTTCTAATCAAAAAGGGAAGGAGAGCATGGAGAATGATACTAACAATAGTGATTCCCAAGAGGATTATGCGGTGGATAGGGATAGTTTCAACATCAGGTGGGAAATTATGCCCGATTATCTTGGTTTGGCGAAAGAGGGTTCCTTAACCCTGTTCAAGCTTTTCAAATGGGTCTTCCATGAGCTGAACTCCACCAATGTTCGGGTTAGAGCTATGAATAATAATTTTGATGAGCTCTCTTCATCTAAGGGCCTTATTGTGCAGGCTCAAGTTAGTAAGGTTCATCTTGAGGTTAATAATTTATATGATACTCTTAAAATGGTTGTTGACGAGATGATCAATATGAAAAATTCCTACGAGCAAAAGATCGTTGCCCTCGAAGGAAGTTTAGAGTGTGTCAATCAAAAATTGGAGAAGGTTCTTGAGGTCAGTAAACATGCTATGTGCAATGAATTTGAGGGTTTGTGTTTGCTAAATAAGAAAGCCAAGAAGTGGTTGGGGGATAATTCTGGTATGAAAGATATGGTGGTTGTTGTTGGTGCTCAGTAGAAGATGGCGAGTGAGAAGGGGCCTTCTGCTAGAACCCGTAACAAGACCAAATTAAATGCTAATGTTGGTATTCCTACTAAAGAGGTGGTGGAAGTCATGAATGTCTATCAAAAAATCATTGATAGTGACCTAGAAGCGGTGAACATTCTCAAGAATCTCTAGTTGTGTTATGTTTTCTTTGCCTCTTTCTGGTTGTTTGTGTGCTAGTTTTTGGCTACATTTTGGTTGCTTGTTTTGTTTTTTATTATTTGATGAAGTAGCAGTTTATCTTGTAAAGGGTTTCGGGGTCCCTTCAAAACTTGTTTTACCTATAATAAAAAAAATTATGTAGCCATTGGCTCATGATTGATGTTAGACCTAAAAAAAGATGTCATAATATTTGTGCCCAGTGTAACATGAAGCTTCTCGTCCAAAAGAAATGAATGGAGTTAAATAAAAATTCTCAACTATAATAATTCTTAAGCAAATGATAAAATAAAAATAATTACCTAGCTTGCATATGATGCTAAAGAAATATAACACGAGAAAAAATCTAAAATAATTATAAAATTCACCTAAACCAAAAAGTGCTACAACTAGACCCAAACAAGGTTCTATTGGAAAACCATTTTATTCCCTTGGTTCAAATTAGAAATTCAAACATATGAATAACATACCCAAACAAATCACCAAGTTGACTCCAAAATCTTAATTCAAATGAATTAGATGTTTTCTCAAGTCAATTATATGGTAAGTATATAAATAAATACCAAAGAAGGAATGCTAAATTCATAAAAATTGAAAGATTATCCTTGTTGCAGAATAAAAAAATTAAAAATAATTTTAATTGAAATGAATTATAAATATTTTATAAATTGTAAGAAATGTGAAAATAAGAAAAGTGAATTTCATAAGAACCCATATATTTCCACACATGTTTGTGTATAAAATAGAAAAATAACATAAGGTAAAAAATATAACTGAATAGAGCTACTAATTATAGTCATTTTATATGATACATGTGTTAAGTTGCGAGTAGGAAATACATCTTAATGGTACCAATACCATTGACTTACTGCTACTACATGTTGGCATCCACCTTTGTAATCAAGCTTTCTTCTTCTCCAAGACATCTTAAGCTCATACTAATACTAAGGTAAGACATAATAACTCAATTGACTTGCATATTGGCATCCATACACGTGTAATCAAGCTTTCTTCTTTTCCAAGACATAGTCACTAGTATCCAATTTGTGTTTATAACCTATTATTATGGTCCTTAATACCATATTTTCTTAAGAATTTAGAATCCTTAGTACAAGAGTTATGGGGTTGACAATCATTGATCAAAAAACCAATCAATTTGGAACTATGTCTCAAGTTATAGCTATTAAAATGTGCAAGTACTAAAAAAAATGATAGTTATTGTCAAAGCATACCTTTGGTGTCAATGTTTACCTTGTAGATGAAGTGATAGCAATTGTTAATGAAGTCACAAAGTTGTTGTATAAGTCATAAGTATGTTGAAGTGTATGATTATTAGAAAGGCATGTAATTTGGTCTTGGGTGATTGCTAACTTGGATGGGGATGATTGGTTGTCTTATCCACATGGCAATGCCAAGTGCTTGAAATGATAAATGTGTATCACATGGAAAATTATGTAGTTATAGTCATAGATGGTAGCATGCATTATGGGTAGTTAATAGACATGGGTGATCTTTACTAAAGTCATTTTGGGTAGATGATGAAATGATGGGATTATAAAAGAGATGATAGGATTGTGGAATGGCCATGAATATTGAAGGGAAAACAGGGATGGATCTAATGACCCAACAATGTGCAATACATTCCCTTAATACTAATACAACAGAGGATAATAGAAAAAATAGATTCTAATAGCTTCTTCAAACTACTGAGATGAATACATGCAACATAAAAGAGATAACAAAATTAAGAATTTACAGATTGACACAGTATTTACGTGGGAAAACCTTTTTAGGTAAAAAACCCACCACACCAAGCAAAGACAATTTTGTATTACAACAATAAAATTATTGCACAAAAAATTCTTCAGCCTTCACTCTCTAATCAGCTCATAGCAGCTCTCAAGTTAATAACTCTCACTCATCACTTGCATCGACTTGTAACTTACATGTACACATTTGTCAACCTCACATTGATTGTACAAGTCTTACATCGCATTTATAATTTCCAGCCAATCCCATGGCCTCTAGGTTCATGCATCAATCATTCAAGCAAGCAATCAATCTACACTGATTGCATCGAGCCACCATAGTAATAACTTCACCACCCAAATCGGGTTCCTGTCATCAACTAAAAGAAAGGCCTACAATAACTACCTTTACTACATTGGTCTTTAGCCAATCAAATCGTTGTCAACCTACCACGTGTCAAACTTTCATTCGTTGGGCACTCTTTGACTCTGATTCCAACTCGGTCAAACCTGGTCTGAGTTCTCCTTGTCTCCACCGTGCCACCGTCGAGTCTGTTTCATCCTGCTGCAGTATGGCGGTGAGCTCATCCGAGCTCACCTTGCCATCTACCGCACTACCACCGAGTCCGACTGACCCAAACGTGGTATAGCGGTGAACTCATCTGAGCTCACCCTACCACTTCACTGATCTTTGCCTTAACATTCCTTTGCTACCACAATGATCGACTTCCCTTACTACGATATGTCGGTAAACTGTCTGGGGAACTGCTGGCGATCAAACTGTGCTACCACGAAGGCCGCCAGGCCACCTCGCGATAGGGCGGTAACTGCCAGTCGGACCGCTAGTAGTCTTACCGCAGCCACAGCGGTAGGGCGATAATTGCTAGCCAGACCGATAGCGGTCTTACCGCAACCACCGTGGTGAGCAAGCTCACTGCCCGCGATGGAGCGGTAACCGTTGGTGGTCTCACCACAATGAGAGGATCCATTGCGAACACTACAGTGAGAGGATCCACCACGGACACGACAGTGAGAGGATCCACCGCTTGCGGTGTAACAATAACCGTCGACCAAGCCACTAGTGGCCTTACCACGAGCGGTAAGGTGGTAACCACCAGGGCAGGATGCAGGCGGCCTTACCACACCACCACGGTGAGAGAACTCAATGCACGTGGTAAGGCGGTAACCACCAGGCCTGTCACTGCGATATCGCTAGGGGCAGACTAGACTGCCGCGGTAAAGTGGTAAGGGTTGAGAAAGAACAATTTTTGCCAAGTTCAAATAAAGAAGAGGCACAAACTAGAAATTGAGACATGATTTCCCAACAAGCTCCCACTTGGCGAAGATTTACAGCTTCCTCTCGACTTTGAAAAATCACTGACAGTCATAGGCCCCAAGGCCCATCGATTCTACACACAATTTGAACTTGTCTGTGCTCATGGGCTTTGTCAATGCATCTACAAAATTCTTCAAAGTGTCGACTTTTTTCAAGAAAAACTCTTCCATCTTCAACCATGTCCCTCATGGAGTGATACTGCACATCAATGTGCTTCGTCCTGGCATGGAAAGTCAGGTTTTTTGCCAAACAAATGGCACTCTAACTATCACAACAGATTGTAATCTGCCCTACATTAAAACCGATATCTAAACACAAACGGTTTAGCCAAACAACCTCCTTGCAAGCGTGAGTTGATGCCATGTACTCTACTTCTATCATGGATAAAGCAACTACAACTTGCCGCTTGCTCATCCAACTGACTGCTCCACCATTAAGCATGAACTTATATCCACTGGTGGATCTCCTGTTGTCAATGTCCCCTGCCCAATCAGAATCAACATATCCCTGAATGCTGAGTGTTCTTTGTGATGCGACCAAACTGCCATGGTAACATAAAGCATAGTCTGAAGTCCCCTTCAAATACTTGAACACTCTCTTCACAGCATCCCAATGTGATCTTCTCAGGCTTTCCATGAAACGACTTATAAATCTCACTTCTTGGGCAATGTTTGGTCTTGTACAGACCATCGCATACATTAAACTACCAACAACACTTGAATAAGGCACACTGGTCATGTCCTCCATCTCAGTAGCAGATTTTGGACAGTCTTCAATAGATAGTTTTGTTCCCTGCATGACTGCAACAACTAGCTGCTTGCAATCATTCATACCAAATCTCTCTAGAACGATGTTCACATACTTACTCTGACTTACCCAAAACTTTATGCTTTTTTTGTCCACGGTTATCTCCATTCCTATAATGTACCTTTCTGCACCAAGATCTTTCATTTCTAAATTTGCAGACAATTGAGATTTAAGATCAGAAATCATAGTCTTGTTATTTCCTATAAATAACATATCATCCACGTACAGTGTAATAACAAGCACACGATCATTCTCAGATTTATGATAAACACAATGATCAGATTTTGATCTTACAAATCCCATAGACAACACAAATATGTCAAATTTCTGGTACCACATTCTAGGAGTCTGCTTCAAACCATACAAAGATTTATTTAACTTATAGACCATATTTTGTTTACCTTTTTCAACAAAATGCTCAGGCTAGGACATATAAATTTCTTCTTCCAGCTCACCATGGAGAAACGTTGTCTTCATATCCATCTGCTCAATTTCAAATTCATACACAGCTGCCAATGACAACAAAAATCTGATGGATGTCAATTTTGCTACAGGGGAAAAAATCTTTCCATAATCAATTCCCTCAATCTGGGAAAATCCCTTTGCAACCAATCGTGCCTTATACTTTTCAACACTGACATCAAGACCTATCTTCTTTTTGAATATCCACTTATAGCCAATAGGCTTTCACCCTTTAGGCAGTGGTACCAAATCCCAAGTTTCATTCTTCTTCAATGAATCCATCTCTTCATTCATGGCTTCCAACCAAGAATTCAAATCAGACATACTGATTACTTATGCTACAGTCCTAGGCTCATCAGTGCTAGTAATTAAGGCATAGGCACAGTTCAAATTTAACAATGAGAAACCATACCTCTCAGGTTGTCATTTTTATCGTGTAGACCTTCTTACAGGCTGAGGTTGTGGTTCTTCATCATCAAAACTTCCAGATCTGCTAGAGCTCTCCTCAGTCTCAAGTACACCATGCAGCTCTTCCCTTTCTGGATTTTGGGGAATCTCAACTGCATCCTTCTTCTTGTCACTCTGATCTATCTCAAACTGTTGATCACTTATTGAAGGTTTCAACTTAGGAAATATCACACTTCTACTGTACAGAACCTTCTCAATAACAGGGTTCCAAAGCTTGTATCCCTTCACACCAATTCCATAGCCGATGAGAATACACTTGACAACCTTGTTATCCAATTTTGATCTTTTCTCATTTGGCACATAAACATGTCTCACAGCCAAATACACAAACATGTCTCAGAGAGGGCTTCTTACCAAACCATGCTTCCAAAGGTGCCTTATCAACAAGAGCAGAGCAAGGAGATTAGTTTACCAGATAACATGTTGTAGCCACAGCCTCAGCCCAGAACTTCTACTCCAGACCAACACTGCTCAACATACTCCTTGCCTTTTCCATCAGCGTCCTGTTCAACCTTTCAGCAACTCCATTTTGTTGTGGAGTGTAAGGCACTGTCTTATGCCTTTTAATTCCATGATTTGTACAATAGCTTTCAAAATCTCTAGAAAAAAACTCACCGCCATTGTCTGTCCTCAAACATTTAATTTTCCTTCCAATCTGATTCTCTACCAAAGATTTAAATTCTTTAAACCGGCTGAACACTTTTGATTTTCTTTTAAAAAGTATACAAATTCCCTTCTCGAATAGTCATCAATAAAAGAAACATAATATCTAGACTTCGATAACGAAGGAACATTAACTGGACCAAACACATCAGAATGAACATAATCTAGTATACCAGAAGATTTATGAGGACTCGAGTAAAAAGAAACACGATTTTCTTTTCCATAAATACAATGTTCGCAGAAATCGAACTCAAGATTACAATCATCAAGCCCTTCTACAAGATTTTTATTCTTCAAAGTTTTTAAACCTTTTTCACCTATGTGACCAAGTCTATGATGCCACGACATAGTATTCTCAGCTAGGAGTTTTACCTCCAAACAATTGTAGACATAGAAGAGTCTTTATCTTCCTCTATAGGACCAACTTTGCTTGACTTTGCAGAGGTACTATTACATTGAACAGGATGTGCATCCAACTTATACAGAGTGTCGATACGAACACCCTTAGCCAACACCATTGCACCTGTAGCCATTTTACATCCTTTACTTGAGAAAGAACTTCTACACCAACATCATTTAACTTAATGACATAAAGAAGATTACGAGCCAAACCTGGTATGTGCAGTACACCACCAATACCTTTGAATCCCCATCAGGAAACTAAATTCTGACTCTACTTCTAGCAATGATCTCCAACGTTGAATCACTTGCCATGTACACCTTTCCACCATCATACTTCTCATACTTGGAGAACCATTCTCTATGGGACATCATGTGAAAGGACGCACCTGAGTCAACCAACCAAACATCATTTGATGCTGAAGTTGTCAAGGTTGTTGCAATGAAGGTGTCTGCATCACTTTGAGAAGAGTCATTTTCTGAAGCATTCTTCTTCTTCTTCTCCTTACAATCCTTCCGGATATGACTAGGTTGCCCACAGTTCCAGCATCTCACCTTGAAATTTTTACCAGGAGATTTTGATCTCCCTGCAGATTTGGATTTCGACTTCTTGTCTTTCTCTTTTGGTCTACCTCGAATAGAAAGAGCCTCTTTGGCCATCTCAGAAGACTTCCTTCGCATTTATTTAGAAATAAGCAAAGCAACCACGTCATCCATCTTGAATGCAATGATCGTGCTTCCAATAGCCATCACTAGATGATCCCAACTACCAGGTAACGAACATAATAGGAGCATGCAATGATCCTCCTCCTCAGTCTTCACACCTACAAACGCCAACTGAGTAACACTCATGTTAAATGAGTTCATATGGTCTACAATAGATGCGCCTTCTTCCATTTTCAAGGAGTACAAATTCTTCCTCAGGAATTACTTATTTACCAAAGACTTTCCCTAATAAATATCACCAAACTTCTTCCACAATGAAGCTGCAGACTTCTCCTCATGGACATTCAAGAGTACAGAATCGACTAGACTCGATCTTATCAGACCTCTTGCTTTTCTATTAGCAAGGTCCCAATCCTCTTGCTTCATACTTTGTGGCATAGTTCTAGACACTGCAATCCAAAGGTCTCTATCCACCAACAAGTCTTCCATTTTGAGTTTCCATAACTCAAAGTTGCTGCCATTGAATTTTTCAATCTCTACTCTACTTGATGTACTCACCATATCAAATAGAAACAAGTTTCAATAATGCAAGACTCCCACTAAAACAGTATTAGCACAAAAACTGACCTTTTTCTCTCAAGGATAACACTACTGGCCAGACTCTGATACCACTTGAAGTGAAAACAGGGATGGATCTAATGACCCAATAGTGCATAATACATTCTCTTAACACTAATACAACAGAGGAGAATAGCAAAAACAAGTTCTAATAGCTTCTTCAAACTGCTGAGATGAATACATGCAGCATAAAAGAGATAACAAAATTAAGCATTCACAGATTGACACATTATTTACGTGAGAAAACCTTTTCAGGTAAAAAACCCACCACACCAAGCAAAGACAATTTTGTATTATAGCAATAAAATTATTACATACAAAATTCTTTAGCCTTCACTCTCTGATCAACTCACAATAGCTCTCAAGTTAATAACTCTCACTCATCACTTACATCGACTTGCAATTGACATGTACAAATTCGTCTACCTCACATTGATTGTACAAGTCTTACATCACATTTACACTTTCCAGCCAATCCAACGGCCTCTAGGTTCCTGCATTGATCATTCAAGCAAGCAATCAATTTGCACTGATTGTAGCGAGCCACCCAAGCAATAACTTCACCACCCAAATTGGGTTCCTATCATAAGCTAAAAGAACGGCCTGCAATAACTGCCTTTACTACATTGGCCTTTGGCCAATCAAACTGCTGTCAACCTACCACATGTCCAACTGCCATTTGCTGGGTGCTCTTTGAATCCGAGTCCAACTCGGTCAAACTTGGTTTGAGCTCATCTAAGCTCTCCTTGTCTCCACTGCACCACTGCTGAGTTCGTTTCATCCTGGTGCGGTATGGCGGTGATCGCCATCTACCGCACTACCACTGAGTTCGACCGACCCGACCGCGGTATAGCAATGAACTCATCCGAGCTCACCCTACCACTTCACCGAGTTATGCCTTAACATTCTCGCGCTACTGCAGTGACTAACTTCCCTTACCGCGATATGGCAGTAAACTATCTGGGGAACCACTGGCGGTCAAACCGCGCTACCGCGGAGGCCGCCAGGCCACCTCGCGGTAGGGCGATAACTGCTAGCCAGATCGCTGGCGATCTTACCGTAGCCACCACGGTGAGCAAGCTCACTACCCACGGTGGAGCGGTAACTGCCAGGCTCACCACTGGCGGTCTCATCGCGGACACCGCGGTGAGAGGATCCACCGCCCGCGATGCGGCGGTAATCGCTGACCAAGCCGTTGATGGCCTTACCACGCCACTACGGTGAGAGAACTCACCGCAAGGGGTAAGGCAGTAATCGCCAGGGCAGGCTACAGGCGGCCTTACTGCGCCACCACAGTGAGAGAACTCACCACGTGCGGTAAGGCGGTAACTGCCAAGCCTGTCACCGTAGTACCGCCAGGGGTAGACCAAACCGTCACAGTAAGGGCTGAGAAAGAACAGTTTTTGCCAAGTTCGAATAAAGAAGAGGCACAAACTAGAAATTGAGACATGATTTCCCAACAAATATGACTTTTGATATTCCTATATTGAATATCATTTCCCTTTCTTAGATCATTGTAGGTGATAAAAAGAGGGTGAGATTAGCGATTGCATGGAAAGTCCACTATTTGAAGGCAATTGTCCTTCCTCTTGATATTGTTTAATATCTTGGTATAAACACAAAGAAGTAGAAGGGAGCATAAATTTAACAAAGAGGGTAAATGAGGTGCATGTGTTGGTGACCCAAGGGAGTGGTATCCCTTAGAAGTCATCAGAGGTCCCTCAATTATTCTCATTTATAGGTTGAATGCAAAGATGAACCATAGTGTTGTAGGTGTAAGATTGCTTCATGCATTAGGTTTTTGAATTGATGAGTTAGTGCATCTTGGTAGTGTGAGCATTGAAGTAAATGTAGTGTAGTTAAATAAGCCATTAGGAACCTAACTAATCAAAGGAATGAATTGGTTCAAAGGCAGAGGGTGTTTTAGACATGTATGCTAATCCAATGAGGCTAATGTAACAAATTATATACAAATTTTGTATTTATGGGTGGTAAACCATTAGCCTGAGATATTATCCTTCATTCAACATAATAGAAGAGATATAGTTTGCCATCATCTAAAAGTCAATTTTATGGATGTGGAAGCTTGTATGAAATGTGGAGCTAAATTTAAGCCCATGAGGTAGTGTATTCATATGTAAGAGTAAGGATTGGTGACATGAGGAGAATAAATCACTCTTCTAATATTTTTCTACCCATTTGAAGGCTTCTCCAAAATTACTTCTATTATATGTATAGTTTCATGTGATGCAAGTTTATATGTTTTGCATTCAAGATGTATATGTTTTTATCCTTTAATGCATATACATGATATTTGAGACATCTTATTTAAATTCCATAAGTTGCATATAAAAGTGTGATATAGCTACCTTGAGTTTATTGATTAAGTAGTATCAAATTCAAACTTTCCCATTGGAGGAAGTGATATCATACCTGAAAGTTTCACTTAGAGGAGATTGGGATTTATATTGGGGAGTGGTACTATGTACATGTTGTCTCATTGTTTCTATTTTCTAACATCCAAGGGTATGAGGGAGAATTTTTATCAACAACAAGGTGTAATGCAAAGAACAAGAGGAAGCATACTAAGCTTCAAATCACTGGAGCTAGAGATAGAGCTAAAGCGAGTGTTATATTTGGACCTATTGAAGATGTGTTGGAGAAAATAGAAGAGTTGTGGAGCTTGTATATTTGAATTTGTCTATTTGAGATCAATAAAACTTAGATTTAGAGAGAATTAAATACTAATTTATTGGGACTAATGCAATAGAACCCCTTTCTACTTTATCCCAAAGGAAGAGGAGGTCTTTCATTAGTTGAGAAAAGTATGGTGTTATTAATTGATAATGGATTCAATCCTATAGTGGTTTTAATATATGTGCAATTGGAATGTGGCATGACAAACAATTTGAAATAACTTAAAATTGATCAACCACAACCAAATGAATACACTCAATTAAGGCTAAAGAATATTTTAACAACACAAATCACCATAGAAAAATCCATGTTGAACCTTCTTGTTGCACAATAAAGTGGGTTTCCCTTATGCGTTAAGGATGTAAGTGCTCAAATTATTAACATAACCTTGCATTCAAATTGATTGATAAAAATAGCTTGGATGAGGGAGAATTTATACATTTGCGAGGATTTGATTTGAGGGACAAGTGACAAGGGGGATAGTAAATTGACTGCCCTTTTGGATAACACTTCATTCCCATGCAAAATAAGTGGCATCCCCATGTGCATATGATTATGGATTAATTAAACCTCAAAAAATATTTTAGAATGGATTTATAGGTTACGAGTGGGAATCAAATAAATAAGAGTATTTATTTTATTTTTTAGAAGAAATGTGTTATGCCTTGCATAACCACCCCATCTTAACTTTGGTCAAAATGCGTGTCCCTTGTTTCTTGTCCTTGGTGTTTTCGTTTGGGACTTAGGAGTTTTTCTTTTCTCCTAAGTCTTTTGTCTTTTCTTTTGTTATGGCGGAACTAGAATTAAACGAAATTTGAATTTGGAACTTGCATAGGTTTCATGTCCTGATTTGATCCTAGCTCCGCTTTCATTTTATTTCCTTTTGCTTTCTCGTTTATTGTTTCTTCATTTTGGGACAAGTTGAGTCTTGGTCCCGCCTCCTTTGTTTGTTTGTTATTTTGTTGTGTTGGTATCGTTTTCCTTTGACGGGATCAGATCTAGATTAGATTATGAACTTGGAACTCAAAAAAAAATCGGTTTGATTCTTGTCCCGCCTCCGCGTTCGCCTTTGCTTTTTGTTCTTTTCATTTTATTTTGGGCTCGATTCCGGTTTTCGTTTTGACCTCGCTTGTTTCCTTTTGTTTCTTGGCGTTTCTTTGTCTTTGGCGGAAGCGGAAGCGAAAACAAAACCAACCTGACCGGTTTTGATCCTAATCCCACCCCCACTTTCTTGTTTTCTCCACTTTACTTCAGTTACACAATAATTGTGTGCTTGTTCCTGCCATGATCCCATGCCTGACCAACTGTATTAATGGAATTAATTGCAGGCCCTCCACACTCGTGAAATCAAATTCATAACCTTAATTAAGGTTAATTTGCTCACTATTATTGTTGCCTAAACTGTAATAGCAAACCAGAGCCAAGACAGAGAAGGAGGAGCACAATTTTATTGAAAAGAAAGAATTTGTGTGTGGATTGGGATCTAGTGTCATCCTGTTGGGTAGTGTTTTGAGGTAGGCGGGTTTTCTCCCACTTCATTTCATTTTTCATTTTTTTTTTTGTTTATCTCCTTGTGTTCTTCGTGTGTTTGCGAGAATTTCCTCGTGGATCTTCGCTTTTTTTTATGGTGTTTCTTTTGTTTTCCTTTTTGGTTTTCTTTCCCTTTTGTTTCTTGTTTTCTTTTTGTCTTTTCTGGTTTGTTTTGGTTGTCTCGTTTTCTTTTTCGTGTTTTGGTGGTATTTGTACCATCGTGCCCTAGTTTTGTTTAGGGTTTCATCTTTAACAGGTTTTGAGGGATTTTAAACATCTCAAATCTATTGGAAGAATCGTTCCATCTTATTCATGGGTCGACTCCATGATTACCATGTTGGGTTTTTGATGCCCTTAATTTCTTGAGTTGACCGACTATGTTAACTAGGTTTTTTGCACGTTGTTTCCTTTTAAGATCGTTCCCTAGCTGGTGGTCTTCCTTCGGTCATATGAAGGATTGGTTCACTTTGTTATTTTAAGCCTCCTAGGCCCCTAAAATGACCTTGTTAAGTCACTTTGAGTGTTTGATCAAGATGGCTCCATGATTAATGATAACTGGCGGAAGTGGAGCCAAGGAATGGTTCAATCCATAAATGTCCTTTTGAAAGTTTAGGTCCAGTCCCGACCCCAACCCCGACCCCGATCAAGTCTTAAATCCATTATGTATCCATGTCCTCTTGCGAAAGTGCAATCAGAACCAAAGTGGAAACCAAACTTGAAACTATGTGATGTTTTGGGTCTGGGTTTCGTTCTAATCCCGGTCCCGGTTCCGATGATGTTCTCGACCCCGATCCCGCCAGTACTTGAAACTTTCTAATGATGATCCCGACCCCGAACCTGCCATACTAAAGGCTTCCAATATTGATTCCTTTCTTGGTTCCACATCCGATAAACTTCAAATTTTACTAAGTGTAAAAGGCTACCTAGAGAAGGACAAAGTAACATGGAGAGTAAGTCCTCTAATACTAATTTTCATACTTTCTATAGATGTAATACTGGATTGTCATGCAGGAAGTAAGTGATGTTAGGAGCCTTTGCAGAAGCTTCCCAAATGGAAGGTCAGACAGTAGAAAGTTCAAAACAAGAAAAGCCTAAGAGGATCAAGGTGGAGCAACTGCCATACACCTTGAGATACAAACATTAGAGTCCCACTGTTACTGCAAGAAAATTGGATTAAGAATTGGCTGATGTCACAAACACCAATCTAGGCCCATTAAATTATGAGGATTTGTTGGATGATACCTTCTTTAAGGATGTGGTTGGGCAGACTAAGAGAATTGTCCAGTTAGGATTGGCACATGTCACCATCTTCCCACTTTCAGTCCAGTGCCCAGAACTTATCATTGCAGCGACAGGGGCTTATAACCAAGCAACTAGACAATGTGTTGATCTTCAAGGGAATATAATCATTGATTTTTCTCCACAAATGATGAAGTTAATGTTCAATGCACCTACCCCTCAGAATCTCAAGCTATTGAATGAGGTGGAGGCATTGCAATTGTTCAACAAGCGTAAGGAAGTCAATAGGGTTCACATGAACAAAAGATGGTTAAAGGTGGAAAAGAAGTCCTTAACTAAAGTGCCAGATCAACCCAAAAGATCAGACTTCCAAAAGTACATAGGTGATTTGATCATGATGTTGTCTATTGTGTTTGGAAAGAGGGATTCCTCATGTTTTAAAGAATGGATGTTTCCATTTATTGAGACATTTTTGGTTGGAAAACAAAAATTTGATTGGACAATGATCTTGTCAGACTACTTGCACAACCAAATGATAAGGGTAAGAGAAACAAATAATTTCTTTATGACTTATTATGTCATATATGTTGCTGCGAGGATGGGTATCTTCCTTGGATTAAATGTTGTAGGAATAATGGGGGAAGCCCCTAGACAGAAGAGGCCTTGGGAACATTATGATCAACTCACCTTGCATACATCTGAGTTGTACTGAAGAAGGGTCAATGATGCATTCCTCTATGTCATCATTAATAGATTAACTAGAGATGTTAGATACAGACTAAGTAGGGATGCCATGGCTTTTATTGCAAAGTGGGGACATTGGTATATCCAATACCCCAAGTTCTCCTACTTCAAGTTGGCAGGATTTGATGGGAATCCTCACCTACTTCCAAGGTGTTGCAATGACATAATTGTTCTCATGGAATTTATATACCAAGCCTTGGCAGTCAATAGTAAATTTGCAAACAAGCACAAAATAGGATGTCACAAGTTTCCCATGAAGTTGGGAGAATATTGTTGTGCTCATCTTGTGGCTGCAAAAGAAGTATGTGATGAATTGAGTCATTTAAGGTTGGGATTGTACACCTCCAGGAAGCATTTTGACCCAAAGCATAAGATGAATAATTTGGTTTCCACTGTTTTTGAGAAACACTACAATTTCTTAGAGAATTTTTGGTTGGATTTTCAAGATGATTATGATGTGAGGAGGAGAAATTATGAAAGACTTCCTATTCTCTGGATGATTGAATTTGGAGTGAAGGAAGATATTCCTGACACATTATCTAATGATGGTGTAACCTTGGATCCTAGGTTGGATGATTGAATTTGGAGTGAAGGAAGATATTCTTGACACATTATCTAATGATGGTGTAACCTTGGATCCTAGGTATGAGGCTGAAAAGGTTGGCACCAAGGACTTAGCCCCCATCAATTGGGATGAGGAAGAATTCATTGAAATCGAGCAAATTTCTAGGACAATGTTGGATAGAAGTATCCAATGGGTGGTCATGAGAATAAAGGAGCCAAAATCTCAAGGTTCAAAGAAAAGGAAAGCAGGGGAAACTAAAGGTTATCAGAGGATCAAGAGAAGGGCAACCCCCAAAGAGAAATTATAATATCTTCCTCCTATCTCTGGAGGGGATAATGTTCCAGAAATACCAGCTCAGGAAGTCCAGGAAACACAAGGTATGGAAGCCACAACAGCTGGAGAAGGACCTCTTCCCAACCTTCCCTCATTCCAGAACCTAGCAAAGAAATACCTATAGGTAGTCTTCATGAGTAAGTGGAAACTCTAAAAGGGAAAGAGCATCAATTTGAAATTCATCTAGACACTAATTCAAAAGATACACATTCTAATGATGAGATTGCTAAAGATATGTTTGCTAAAAATGTTAGAGAAGAACATGTGTTAACTCTGGAAGATCAATGGAAGTTGTTTGAATATGCTAAAAGAGTAGTTGATGCTAAAGCACAAGTTGAAGCAATAGAAAAACAACAAGAAGCAGAGGCTAAAGCCAAGGCTGACATGCTTGCCAAACAATAGGAGTTAGAAGCTATTGCAAAAGTTGAAGAATTGGCAAGACAACAAAAAGAGAAAGAGGATCTTCTACTACAACAAAGGGAAATAGAGTAGAAGGCTAAGGAAGAGAGAGACAAGCTAGCTTTGTTACAAAAGATCCATGGGCTGGAAGAAGAGAAGGCTCAACAAATAAGAGAAAATGAAGCTCTTGAAGCTAAGTTTAAAGTAGTAGAAGAGGCTCAGAGGAAGAAAGAAGAAGAAGAATTGGAATTAAAAAGAATAGAGGAAGAGGAGCAAGCTAAAATTGATCAAGAGGTAGCCAAGGCATGGGCAAGGGTAGAAGAGCTAGAAAAACAAAGAGATCAGCTATTGGAGGAGAGGAGATTAGAAGAAGAACAACTAGCCAAAGTTGAACAAGAAAGAGAAGCAAAAGCTAAGGCTGAAGAATTGGCTAAGGAAAAGGAAAAAAAGGAGAAACAACAAGAGGTTTACTCTCAACCCAAAGCAACACTTTGGAAATCTCTCTCTCCTGCCACGTCTTCTTCCACTCAGTTGATAACTCCCCCTACTGCCCCAACATGGCTAAAGCTTAATTTAGAGAAGAAGTAGATAGTGAAACCACAACCCCTTAATTAGGATGATGTCAGGAAAGAAATTGTAAAGGAGAGGCCAAAGAAAAGGGCTAGAGTTCTCCATTCCACCAAATTAACGGATGTCAAGGAGATTTTTGTTGAATGTGTTATCCCCGTGGTTGACAAGGATAAATAGGATAAGCAATTGAGTGATTGCCAATTGGGTACTATAAATATAGGAAGGCCCACAAGAAACAAACAAATGGACTTAATTGATATTGTAGCATCATCCACCAAGTCGAGGATGGTCAGGGATAAGCAAAAGAAAGATGAGCTTAAGTCACAATTGGATCAGTTACTTAAGTTTTTGAAAGACTTGTCTTCCCCTATCTCTTCACAGTCTGCTACTCCCGAGACACCCATTTTTTTGAGAAAGAAATATGCAGATAACCTGATTGAAATGAGGAATAAGGTGGGAATGATGGATAGATAGATTGCTAGATTGAACCAAGAAGTAGAAGATTTTCTTGTTGAAGGCTGCAAAGTTCATGGAGATGCATTAGAATTGGTAAATGACCTGGTCACACATGTTGAAAATCTTGGGAAACAAGAGGAGGAATATTAAAGGCATGAAAGGAAGCTGAAAGAAATCAATAAGTTGCCCAAGCAAACTTTGTTAGAATAATCCATCCTTGAGGAAGATAATGCAGATTTTGTTGAAAAGACTATTAGCATCATCAGGTTCCGATCTTCATTTATTTTTGGGCACAGGAATGAGGTGCAACAGGCTGGAAAGGACCTCAATGAGCAGGTTGAAGAGTTAGGAGCAAGTATTGCCATACTTGTTAATGAAGACATCCCTATTGAAGATGGCCTCCTCCTTGATAAACTCAAGGAAAAATGGAGTGGTAGATTTGAAGAAATAATGCAAAAAGGGGATGATGGCGATGACCTCTTGATGGATAGGCTTATGGACGTTAAGGAAGAGATAAAGGCTGCCAAAAGGGAGCTCATCAAACTTAAAGATATGAAAGAGTTTGCCTCCTCTGAACTAGAAAGAATAAAGTTTGAAGATAGTTGGGTAGATGGGTCAGATACAAATATGCTTCAATAGGTGATCACCAGTTATGATGAGTATATGTTGGAGCATAAAATTCAATAATAAGGTAGTAATAAATCGGTTCCTTGGCCAGATCAACATCAAGAAGGTTTTGACAAAGAGTCTTCAATCGATAATTGAAGATTAAAAATGGATACTCATCGTACATTGCCTTAGTCGCCCCCATGATTTATGGATCTAGATTTTGATGAGATGAATTAGTGCTACATAATTTTATATATAGAATTTCTCTCCAATTTGTAAAGGTTGTCTCATTGAAGCAAGATTAGCCACCTAAAGGAGATAGAAGATAGTTTACAATTTTTTAGAAGCTTTTTACAGTTTATGCAAAGTACTTGGAAACATTTTCTTTACAAGTTTTAATATAATTATGCTATTTTCTAGAATCAGTTTAATGGTAATGTTGATGAATCATAGTCATTCATATGCCAGTGAATGATGTGCATAAGTGTTTCTTATTTGATGAGAATCAATAGAAGACTCTGAATTTAAGGCTATTTCATTGAATTATCTGTGAATGCAAGTTCTTTATATTTGTTGATCTATGAATTTTGGTGATGAGTTGGTAATATGTTCTGGTTTGATCTCAAATTTGATGATGATGAATGGTAGTATGTCTTGAATTAGCACTATGAATGCATGCAATAGTATAGAGTGTTATGTGGATTGTATCAATTTGTAGTTTTAGTTATTTGAAAGGAAAACTCATTACGAAATTTGTATGTCTGAATAAAGAGGAATTTACATTTATAACTTGTTGTTCTATGCTCTATTATATCTTCTTCTTTTTTTATTTACACCCCCCAAATGTTAAGATTAGTTTGAATTATGCAATTTGTATCCTTTACCAACAGACCCCTTGAACATTACAGTTGCATGGACTACTGAACGAAACAACACAGTTGAGAACCAACTATAGAGACCTTGGAAGATAGGTGGTTTTAAATCAGTTATATTTTTTTAGGAGAAACAGAGTAGAAATATTATGTTTAATGTTGTTGTGCTATTTTGATCATCAACAAAAGGGAGGTAAGGTTATGTATGAATAATTATTCAAAGACTAAACATTAGGGATTGAAGAGGAAATAATTTTCGACGGTGAAGAGAAATGAGGGGATTAATGAAAAATATTAATTAAATAATAAAAATATTATTTAATTAATTTAATATTAGAAATATGGATAATTGATCACATATAAATGATCAATTTTAAAATACTAATTGATAATTGGCAAAGTGACTATATTGTGCCCCTCTTTAAAATGGCATTGGAATTGTTGAACACCCAAAATACTGAGAGGGGGGGTGAATTAGTATTCCTTTAAATCATTTAGACATCAGCCATCCAATTACCAAAATACATTTAACTGCAATAATGAATGAGAGTACGAAACATCCACAAAATCACGTGACACGTGAACACCAGGGTTTTTACATGGAAAACCCAAAATGGGAAAAACCACAGTGAGGGTTAGCTCACAATATATTATATTCAAATAGAGTATATTACAAAAATGCTCACTGGAGGTGGACTCACTACCCACAAAAAATAAGATAGAAGAAATAAGGGGTGGATCACAACCTATTGAATTGTTACAAATGCATCTACAATATGTTGTATTATAGTTCCAATGAAGTACAAAACAATCTTTGCACTGATTTGGATCAATGCTTTGTATTTGCACACTTCGCAACACAATTTACACAACTCTAATTAAATTCACATCATACAATGTAGGTAGAATACCATACATGTCAATTTTCACACAATACTTGCATCACTCTCTAAAACACTAAAATCAATCCACTATTTATATCCACATAAAGTGTAACTTCAATTAGGTCGGCCCAATTGGAAGTAACAAAAAATTAAACTTGTCGTCCTTAAAACATTTCATCCACATCTCGCACTTTAATTCAAAATTCAATTCACCTTAAGATAAATTAGGATGGACCCATATAGGTCTTACATAATATTGCAACACATATTAATCCTTCAAACATGTTACATCGGCCACAACTAAGAGCTAAACACAAAAATTTCGTTTGTTTACCCAATTCGTCATATGCGTGACTCAAAACTCAATATCACTTTGAATTCCCAGTCAACACGAAATAATTATCTGCGAAGGAATGTGAAATCTCCCACATCGACACTCTGTACAGAAAAAAACAATAATATACATAACTAAACTCTATCAATCATATCTTCCTGAATACTTCACTAAACAACACAAACTGTTGGATTTAGATAGATATAATGATCATAAAGACACTGTTAGAAGCGCAGAGTGAATTCTCAATTTGTGGTAGAGTGCAGACCTAAAAAATGATGCACCAAACCACTGTACTGGTAGAATTGATACTTAGGCATTTTCCTTTGTAGCTATATTTTCCAAACCAACTTATCATGTACAAAAGTCTTAAAAAATACTTCTAAATCATGCTGGAATGATCCACAGTAATGTTGACATCAATGAAAACACTGGATCATACAAAATGTACATACCATGCTCATGTTGTCAGACAACATCATTAATGACAAAATTCCAACAATCTCCCTCTTTTACAACATCACTTCCAACAATCTCCTCCTTTGTCATTAATGGAAACATGCTTACCAAAACCATTCTCAAAAAGAAGCTTGCTTTCCCCAAATAGCTTTTTGAGTATATCTCCCATGCTTATTGTTATCCTCAAATTCAGTTGTGCTCAATTTTTGGGATAACCCCTTTGAAACTTGTTGATTTTATAGCCCACACACTCTAAGCATGTAAAACAAGGTGAATTATATTGGTCCTCATGTGTGGTCCCCCAGCCTCTGAAAGTTATTCCAAGTGTTATCCTTTGTCAGTTCGTCCAATTTCACCTTTTGGTGCAAGTTGTGAAAACTCAGTTTTGGGAGTTAGAATTTTTTTTACAATTGTAGGAGCATTGAATTTCAATGCCCCTGCAAGTTAGAATGCAAAAATAAAGTTGCAAGGTCGCTAATTTTTAGTGACCTTGCATTTTATCTATCAAGTTTCAAATTGCATCGGCGTTGATTTTCCCCGCCCCTTCAATTCTAGACTCCACATGAGTTAGTAAATAATGCAGTTTTAATTATATTTTGAGGACATTTAAAATCAATTTTTGCTTTGTTTTAGTTTGTTTTTCATTTTTGTTGACCTCTCTTTTCCATCTATGCATTCATTATGAGTTTTGGCTTCCTCATGCTCAGATTTACGTCGATCTAGCTACGGTTTGTTTGAGTTCATTCCATCACTGCCTTTTTTCCTCTTAGGTATATTGTTTTAACCTTTGTTTCTTTTAGGTTTTTTTATGTTTTAATCTTTTGTATATGCTCATTTCATTTTGTTTACAGTTAAACTTTTAATTTTCATTCCTATCGCTTTGCATCAATTGTTCTTCGTTTATAATACATAGTGTCCACCATTCAAGCAGAACCCTAGTTTTGTCCTCTTTTTCATTATGTGTTTTATCTTAGGGTTTTTATTTTTGCATATTCCCATTTTTTCAATACAATCTAGTTGGCATGCTTTTTTGTTTTGAATGATACAAAGCTTATGTTTTTCTTTTTGTGTGTTGTGGGTGAAAAAACCTACGATGCACATAAAGGTTTAGCCTCTGTCTTCCTATAAACTATCTTAGCATACATAGTGTTTATCATCGGGTTCACATTTAGATCTTGTTATTCCACACAACGATGGTAATTTTCATTGTCGATGTGTGGAGTAAAATCAAATAATTGAGCTTTCATTCAATGTATTGTCATAAGTTTTCATCGACAGTTCATTCAACTTCAAAATATCTTCCATACATTATTGATAGTTTTTATCGACAATGAAAAACCCAAGTTCGACCCTCCTTTGCATGTCGTGGGACATTGGTAATTTTCATCGATGTTATGGTTTGCAAAGGTAAAATCCAGTTGCTCGAGCGGTGAAAAATCCCACTCAAACATTAAGGAGACAAGCTTATGAGATTCTTCCCCAAACTTTTAAAGTGATGTTATTTTGGTGATTTTCACCGATGTTACATTGACTTTATGAGTTCCTTGTAATTTTGGTGTTTTTCACCGATTACACAAAGAGAACTACTCAAACTATATGCACTATTGATGAATTTTGACAATTAAACATATAAAAGCCAATGTCCAAAGTTAAGATGCACAATCGAGGTTTTTTTCCCCTGCTTATGCATCAAAGGCTTAATATAAGACACAAAGTCGATAAAAAATACCGACCTAACGTCAAAATAATAAAAATTTCAAACTACATGTTAAGTCAGTAAATTTTTTTCAATTTTGCAAAAACCAAGTGAACTTCCACTTGTAAAGTTGCTTTTTTTAAATGACTTTGCAATCTTTATTTCTAGCTTGCACTAGTGCTAAATTTCAATGCCCATACATTTTTCTCCATTTCACTTGCAGAAGCGTTGATTTTTAGTGACCTAACAAAACAATGAAAAATTTCTCTAACACTGGGGAAATTCTTCTTTTTTGCCAATTTGACTGCCTGTGCTCCATTTTCACATCCATTACTCTCAAGCCCTAAAATTCACATAATCGCTCTGAATTTCCCCACCTTTGCAATTTCTGATATGCAATTTCTTTAACACTACAAATATGCTAAAATTTGTCATGTAGTTTCTTGTGCACGTACTTTGAGATCTTCATGTTTGTATTTCTTCAATGACATATTTTTCTTCAAATGTCGGATCTATCTCCTAGTAAGGCCAAAGCAATTAAATATAAGTATCATGGAGTGTTTCTGACCATTGGGGTTACATAAAACATCAATGAGATAAAGGACATGGAAGTCGGGCATGTTGATATATCTAAATTTATGGAAAGGATGAAAAAGCAGCCCTTGAATAGTGGTATGAGGTCCATTGTTGAAAGCAATATCCAACTAGTGTTCTCCTTTCCTGTTGCAGTACAAAACCTGGAGTTTGTCTTACAAGTTGCTTCTCACTATGACAAGGATAGCATAAGTGTCAAGGATGCAAATGGGAATGCGATTCTAAGGTTGGATGTCAAATTATTTGGCAAGGCTTTCATTTTTCCAAGCATTGATAGGTATGTGGGGATCTCTAAAGAATTTGCACAAGAGGAATATGATAAAGACCTAAACACTGCTAAGTGGGAAATTAACAACTAATGGTTGAAGACACCTCAACAAGGAGTCTCTAGGTGGCCCAAGAGCTTCCCTCATAGCGATTTCATTGAAGAGTTGAATGATCTAATCACTCTTCTTAGTAGAGTGCAAGGTTTGCCAGCCTCATCCAATTTAAAAAACTGGATGTATCTCTACATCAAGATTATTTTGAAGAGGAGACAACATATCTTCTAGGGTGATAAAATCAACGATGCCATTCATGAACAATTGACCAAGGTGCTTACAACATAGAAATTCTATATGACTTCATACTTGGTGTACGTTGCTGCAACCACAAGGAATTTTCCAGGTTTGACAACAAAGGGAAATAGAAGGGTGACTCACATGTATAACTACTTTCAACAAATAAATTTGAATGGAATCATTCACCATTTCTGAAGGGTGAATGATGCTTTATTTGGTTTATCATGTGTGCATTTTATCCATAGCTTGAAAGGAAAAGAGTATCAAATAAGGCTTGGAAATTTGTGAATAAATATGGTTGTTTGTATCTTCAATTTCCTACTTTTACATATCTAAGAGTTGGTTTCTTCACGGGATTCTCATATATGCTCCCATGATACCCCAGTAATAAGATTGTCTTGATGGAATTATGTAGACAAATAATTCTAGTGCATAGCAAACAAATGGAATCTCGTAAGTCGAGATTCAAATTTCCATTAATAATTGGTAGTTATTTGATTCAGACCTCTCCTAAAGCTAAAGTTGTTGAATCAGAGATGCAATGGGTCACACTCAAAATTTTCAAAAAGAGGGTGGATTTTGATTACCAAGGAATTAAATATTGAATCAAGAAATTCTATGTGCATGTGCACCGAATCGAGGATATATGGGCTGACTATCAGATAGATGAAGAGATCAAAAAGTTAGATTATTGTAGGATCACATTACAATAGATTGAGGAGTTGGACTTGGCTGACATTCTTGAAGGTATGGAAGATGATGGTGAAATTTTAGATATGAGCCACGAAAGGAACAAAATTGCAAATTATCCTCTCCCACTCATTCAATGGTCTTAGAAAGAGGTAACCTCAATCCAAGAAAGATTTGAACCTATTCCTTCTAACATCAATGTTTGGTTAGAAGAAAGGGGAATTCAGTTGAAACAATTTCTTATTGGGTCAGAGGAAGAAAATCAAGTCTACAAGAAAGAATTCAGAGATTGAGGACAAAGAACAAGAGCGATGCTCCAAGTTCAAGCAGGTCGTCTAAGCCCAAAATCAAGTTTGTGGTCAAGGGTGGTAGTAAGAAAATAAAAACAACCACAAAAGGGCCATCTATTGAGGAACGTGAGGAATCTATACAAGAAGAGAGGCAAGAAGAGGAAGAATGCCATGAGGAATAAAAAATGTCTCCTCCCGAGAACATTCCAAAAGAACCACTTATCTCCTCTTCCCCCATTGTCACTATTGCTCCTACTCTCCCTCCTGTTAGTTGTTTTTAAGAACCGAGATGATCTTCAAAGAAGTCTATGGAATTGCCAATTCCAATCCTTAACAACTTGAAGGGATTGGCTAATGAAAAAGTGAAAGCAACAATAATTTACTCCTACACTTTAGGCTCTGCAAGACCTAGGAGGGTGATCTCACAATGTACCTAAAAAATTATACACCCAATAACCAGATACATTGCAAATAACAAATGAATTCTCATGTAATGGCTCAATAAATGGAATATATCAAGAAGTTGGCTACTCCTTTACAACACAACATTTAGAGCATGAGAATGATTGCCATTAACATGAAATAATAAAAAATGTATTTCATCTAATTTTTTTTATAAATTTGATTTGAATTTTTGTTGAATCAACTAAGAAAATGTATCAAGAATACAAAACTCAAATTAGTGCCTTAACTTAGGAATGGATTCAATCTCAACACAAATATAATTTGAAAATAGATTAATACATAGCATCCTAAAGCTTTAATAACACTGCATTACAACATCACATTCATTGTATCCCAAACCAAAACTTCTTATAAAGATCTTGACACTCGAAATACATGAACCTTTAGCTTCATCCAAGCAATTTCATTCATTATTTGAATTAAAAACAAGGACACAACTACACATCCACTAAAAATCAATGAAGACCAATAGAAAATAACTTGATAATTTTATTAACAATCCATGAAATGAGTAAAACAAGAGAGAAATGGTTTTGAATTTGCACCATTTCTATTTAATTTTCTAGTAATGTTATCGAAAATTACATATGCATATTGACAGGACTCAAAAACCAAGACAAAACTCTAAAATTCTCTTTGTATTCTCATTACAAAACTTTCTCTTTGTGATCAATTAACAACCAACCCATACATCTAGCCTTGAATTCCTTCTTATAGAAATGAAGGAAAAATATAAGCCTTAGGCCAAAATGTACACATGTCTTATTCCTATTGGACCGTTACAATGAGCATTACCTCTTGCAGTTATATTTATAGTTCAAATGGAGAGAAATTTCACATGGGACAAAGACCATTTACATTTGCTGATGAAGATTTTATCCCACATTCCAAAAGGCACCTTTTGTCGTAGTAGCATTATATCCACGTGCTCTCAAAATTGTATCCATGTACACCAAGCTTAAATAAAAGAAAAGCATAAAGTGAAGAAAGACAGAAGAGACAAAATAACTTCCACGTCTGCACCCTTGTCACCAATTTCAAACTAGAGAGAACAATATTTTATCCTTACCTTATCAAAGACCTAATCTATATTGGTTCTAGGCCATGTATTTTTCTTCTCCAACCATTATTCACCATTATTGCAGACCAAAAGACCAAAATTATAGTGACCATCCCATAGAAGCAACTTAGAATTCTAAGACATCCAGGTACTTATCTTTCCATGATTATATTTCTTCCTCTATGGGCCAATTAATTGTCATAACACTATTATCCTTTTCTCTATATGGAGCATATTTGGTAACAACCTAGTTAGCTTCCTTATCAAATTATTCAAGAGCCATTCCTAGTTGAGCAAGCATGTCCATGTTTTTCTTTAGCATGCTCATGTCAGTCCCCTCACAAATTAGGGTTGCTTGCTATGAAATTACCTCATTTTCCTGCTTTCTCCAATCCTATAAAGATTTGATTTCACCATTATCCTTCAATATATCAAAAAGGAGACCATGATTCATCTCATTAAACCTTTTGACCAACTCCCTTATTTTAGCCTCCAAAGGCTCAAACTTCCCCTAAAATTCCTAAATTCCATTTACAGTTTTGAGGGTGGGTTGGATGTTATCAAGCTTATTCACATCATGCTTGGATCCTACAAGCATTAACCTCAAATCTTGGAGTCTCTGGATCCATTTCTTCATAAGTGAAATTGCCACTTCTTTATCTCTGTCAAAATTCTTTATAGCATCAACCATGGAGGAATAATTAACATGGATGCTAATTAATCTCTTATCAACTCCTCTATTTAAACTCTCTAATATTGTAGTTACAATTTTCAAGTTGCTAACAAAAATCATCCTATCATGTTGGTCACACCTCTCCCCATATTCCTTCAACTTTTCATGCAATTCTTTGTTAATTTCCTCTGCTTATTGTGCACCTGATGTGTTGGGTTCCTCCACTATTATGGGCACATTTCCTATGTTGTAAGGCACAATTTCTCATGAAGAACTTGTGGGAGGGATGGGGGAAGATGGTGTTGGATCTTGTGATGTAGAAGGAGAAGCAGTATCTATTTGCATTGGCTCACCAGTTTGCATATTCTATATTTGTTCCTTTAATAATTCCAATTCAATTTGCAACTCTATTATTTGTTGCTAGCCCTTGCAATATTGAATCAATAAATCATTGTACATTGTCCTAAATTTATCCTTTTCTATTGTTACCTTCGTAAAATGTGCAACATTCATCGACATACTGGTAGCTTCAATAGTAGAGGTATCAGATACCCTCTTTACGATTAAGCCCCCTCATAAGCCTACAGATGGCTCTGCAACTTATGGATTTTTAGTATTAAGGGATAGAGCCCAAATAGCTAATGTATCCCATTACTCACTAAATGCATATCCTTGTAGTGCAATGGTTTCTTCTTTCCTCAGAATTGTAGAGAGGCTTGTCCTACCTCTTTACTATGTTAAAAGCTATTGCAGAAGCTAGGTCCCATTCTGGCAATAGGAGGACACCACTTTTTCTAACCAATTCTCTTCCTTCTTGTGTAGTTATTCCTTAGAAGCTTTCTCTCATTTATTTTCATACTTGAGCTTGTATGAATGCATCAGGCGATTTTGAGTGTAAGCTCCTCTCCTTAGCAACATTGTTTACATATTCATCATTCTCGCCCCTCCAAGCAAACTCCACAAAAGTAGAGGACTTAACAAAAGAATCTCATCCATGAATTGATTACATGCATCCTCTTTGACATCGTCAGTGTTATTCATGCCAGAGAGATCTACTTTACTCAACCTAAGGCCCATTTTCTATGTGGCCATCTCCCTGGGGGGAGAAGGCATGCCTTGTTCCATTTATTCTTTAGTGACTGATATATCATCTTCAAAATCCTCATCACAATTCACCAGACCACTTGATTCAACCTTTTGTTTCTTTTGGGGTGGTTGCCTAGGTGGTGATGACTTCCTAGGTGGTGAATCAATTTCAACAATTACAAGAATAGTTGACCTTGGAGGAGGTGGTGGTGGCATTTGATGTACTGGTGAAGGGAGTTTTTGTTCCTCTTTCTAAGAAGAGGTTGTCACTTTTTAATTTTTCTTCACTCTATCCTTCCTCCTTTTAAAGACAATTACTTTCTTTGGGGCCTAAGAGGTTGGTTTGTCTTCCATTACAAGGGTTTCCCCTTCACCTTGTTCCTCTACTACAATAGCCTTCCCCTTCTCTTAGATTAATCGTTCTCCCTTCAGGTGCCCAACTACTGTCTCAAAATTATAAAAAAAATATTCAATTCGTTGCATTACATATTTAATTTCTTTCAGGGCTATAAATTGGGGATCCTTTGCCCTTATTTCCTTCTCCAACTTATTGAAGGAAATCCACTTCATTTTTCTGTCATATTGTTTCTGGAAGTCAAAAATGTTTCTTATCACATCTTCTAGGAAGTAGAAGTTATGGATGAATTTTGAACTTCTTATTCTTGTCTTGAACCATACCATGAATCCCTCAAGATCATGGTTTCTTTGTCTCACCCTATCCATCCCAAAAGGCTCGAGAACTGTTGGCATTAGATATAGATTGTTGGCATTATATTTTTTGATTGGCTTTGGATTTCCATTGATGTCAACTCCATGGTATAATGTCCACTCATAATAGTTGCAGGAAGAATACAACTGTAGCTACAGGAAGTATGCGCAGTAGTAGGAATGTAGATGCAGCTGCAGGAGGAACGTAGATGCAGCTACAGGAAGTACGCTCTCCAGAAGATATATAAATGTTGCTGTAGGAAAGTATGAAGTTTGTCGCTACAATAGTGTGCATATTTTAATATGCAAAAATACAACTATGCAAAAAGACAAACGGTGGTCCATATTTAATATACAAAAAGGCAAAAAGACAACTTTGGAGGATGGGTCAATAAGAGAAGAATTTTTTGGCATACACATGGCAAACAACATGTGGATTACTGACGCATTGTAATGATTTGGAGATTTGGCCGATTAACCCATTATTTATCCTGCTAGGGTTTTTTGTATGCGCGTGTTTTTGGCACGACATAAGTCAATTTCTTGTATTCGGTTACAAGAGATTGGATATGTTTATGTCTATATTCAGATGGTATGTCAAAGGATATTGTGCAGATATGACAAAAAGGAGGTTATTTTTGTTTGTATCTTCAGCATAAGGTATGTCAGTTGATACCCTAAGTCAACTCCTCCATTCAGAAAGGCGGTTGTTTTTGTTTAATATATATCAAATGCTTTACCTATTCAAACCTTCTTTCTTTGTTCGAGTAAGATCAGATTTTATTCTTTGCTTGGCAACAAAGTTTCTTTCTAAAGTGGTGTTGAATGAAAATATTTTTAAATCTATTTTCTAGGTTTCTTACCTCTTGTTGAGTTTGTTCAGTTATTGGTGATGCCCTAGATTTCTTATTTATTATTGAAATCAGATTTGCAAGCTGCAAATAGTTTGGGTAGATCAAAGCTATAGGAATCTGATCATTTTTGATAAACTTGGCATCAAATAATCAATGCAAAATAAATCTGATATTTGAAAAGGGATTGCTAAATTGTTGGCGGCTAGTTTAAAAAGAAGTAGTATCAATTATTTCAGTTACCTAATAAGAGCATTAAAAATATTGCAGATGGAATATAACTAGAAGAGAATAAGATTTCGGTTCTTTAATGTTCTGTAGAAAGTAGTTGCAGGAGTATCAGAACTCTGCAGAAAGATTGTTGTAGGAATGTCAGAAAGTTATTGACAAAATGTTGTAGAAAAAATTGTTTGAAGATTAGGGATTTGAAATCTCTTCATTCTAATTGTTGTAATATATATCCAAGATTGTTATTCATTGAATATTAGAAGAAAGAGAGAGTGTGTAGAATGTCATAACCTTCAGAGTAGAGAGTGTGGTAGAGGAGGTACGAGTGTGGAGAAGAGAGTAAATGACTATGTAAAAATAAAGTATCCATTTCTAAGTATTAAAAGTTCTATTTTTTTATAGAAGTTTGTTGAGGCATGTTTTAGTTTTTGCAGAGACTTGGTGTGTGGATGTAGATTATAGTGTCCTGCAGAGTAAGTGCAAGGATACTTGCAGAGGTAGTGGATGATTGAAGACCAAAAGATGTTTGAGGACATAAAGTTAACAAAAGACTATCAACTATAGGAATTTGTTTGAGTTACAAAACTTCATTTGTATCATGATATTGAATTTGTAACAAAAAATATCTCATTGTATAATCATCTCAGTGGATGCTCAAATTAGGGGTAGAAGCTCCTTGAGTTGGTGCTTATAAATCTAGAATTGGTGTTCCTTTTGGGTTGGTGCCCATATATTGTAATAGAAAGAATTTTTACTGTGAGGTTGTATTGGAGCAGTAGCCTTCAACAACTATTCTCACTGAGGTTTTTCCAATCTTGGGTTTTCCTCGTACATATTATGTTGTGGGATGCACTTTGTGTGTTTAGTTTAGATACCTTTCCTTTTCTCCTGGTTTATGCTTTTAGTATTTATTGTCATATTGCTTAGAAGAGTTAAAATTAGTAGTCCGTTGATTCACCCCCCTCTCTCAGTGGTCTTTGTGTTCCTTTAATTGGTATTAGAGCATTAGGTTCCCTGTTAGAAAGCTTTCTCTAGCTTAGGTAGATTCTGATTTGTGAATACAATGTCTAAGCATGAATCCTCTTTTGTGAAAGTGCCTATGTTTGATGGCACTAACTATGCCTTCTGGAGTAGAAGAATGGAAACCTACTTTTCCTCCTTAGGTTGTGATGTGTAGATGAATGTTAAAAATGGTTATACTGTTCCCCAAAATCCTCCAGCTGACCCTGATGCTAAGAAAGAATGTGAGTACAATGCCAACGACAAGCATGCTATTCTTAGTAGATTGTTTGATACTGAGTTTGTCAAATTTATGCACTGCCAATCTGCAAAACAAACTTGGGATAAGCTACAAAAGATTTATGAAGGTGATGAGAGTGTATCAATTAGCATGGTTAATCTCATACTACTTTATCATATGTAGATTTTGGAGTTGTAATAATTTTTTGCACCTTTTTAGAACAAGCCATACACCTATTATATAGCTACACAATTTCATGCAAAATTGGAATTCCCTTATTAAACACTTCTGCAATCCATTTCTAGGTAGTGTAAGCAACACATTCTATTTTGCTTAGTTCATCAATAGCTTCTTTTGACAACACCCTTGGTGGAGCAGAAGGACCAACATCTATTTGTAGTAGACTCACCAAGTGCTTGATGTAACTCTACAACTCTTTCACTTATACATTTTGCTATTCTTTAGCTTTAACTTATTTTGCTTAGTTCATCAATAGCTTCTTTTGACAACACCCTTGGTGGAGCAGAAGGACCAACATCTATTTGTAGTAGACTCACCAAGTGCTTGATGTAACTCTACAACTCTTTCACTTATACATTTTGCTATTCTTTAGCTTTAACTTATTTTTCCAACCTTTGCACAATAGTCTCTACAAATTCTCTTCATTCGTGAACTTCCTGCTTCTTCAAAGTAGTCCCCAAATTTATTGTAGAAATGTTTTATTCTTTAGGAGCAATGTTTGCCTTTTATTTATCAATAGTTAGGGTAGCAACATGCACAACTTGATTATTAGACTCATCTCTAACAATCTTTGAATATGTCTTCACCCTCTTATTTTCTTTGGGCTTACTAATTGTAACCAAAAATCCATCCCAATTAGGGGTGGCCATTTCTGCAATAGGCTTCACCTAAAGTTGGTCTTTAATCACTCAGGAGTAGTTGGCTTCTCTATATTACTATCCTCCTCTTGTTGTTTTTCTTCTCGAAACTCTTTATTTTTCTTTCCTTTATCTTATTTCATTTTAGTTTTCTCCTCTTCTTGATCTTTCTGCACTTTTTGATGTTGGTGTTGACCTTCCTGTGAGTCTTTCTCTTGTTGTTGTTGCTCGATATTTTCTATACCAATTTATTGCATTTGCACTTCGTGGTCCGCACGAATTTCTTCAAATACCTCTTTTTCTTGCTTAGTATTCTCTTTCACAAATGGCACAAAAGCTAAAGGTTGATTATCATCAGGCTACAACATAAAAGCCTCTTCTTGGTGCTTAGGAGCTGATTTAGTATTTTTTCCCAAAGTAACTAACTCCTTCCTTGCAACTTCTTCAAGTTCCTCTGCAACCCTTTCTATATTTTCCAAGTTGGGAAATGTAATTCCACTTCTTGGAGAAGCCTTTCTTGGTATACAACATGGGGATTTTACCATAAAATTTATACATTAATAGATTCTTCCTTTATTTCAAATTTAGTCTATGCAGCTTGTGTATCTTCAAATTATTCTCCAGAAGGTAGTTCCTCTTCTTTAATTTCTTGTTCCTTTTGAGGAGAAGGAACTGGGTCTACCGAGGAGGAAGTATTTTTATTCAAATTTACCCTTTTTATCCTTCTTTTGGGAGGCTCCTCCATGGATTCTTTGGTGCTTTCCTCTTCTTCTTAGTAGAATTCCTTTCAGGCATATCCATCCTCTTCTTTTTCCCCTTAGCCTTTCTAAACACTATTTCTTATTCTTCTAACTCCTTCTTGAACCTTATGGATTTCAAATTCTTTCTCTGGTTTATCCTCAAAAGATTGGGATTCAAGATCCCCCATTAGATCATAAAATATTTTGAAACCATCAGCCTTCAAGCTCATCATCTTGTGATTGGACCATAACTTGGTATATTTCAATACTGGGGACATAATTTCATCTAACTCAGTCACTTCTTCTTCATCCAAGTCAATGGGAACAACTGGTTTGTCCTTGACCTTAACATAATCATGGTACTGTATCAAGTCCCCATCATCATCCATGTGATCAACAATCTCCATGAGCCTATACAACCTGATCATCTTAATTGGGAGCCTGAGATATCTTTTATTTATAACTTCAAATTCATCCCTACAATTTTCCCTATACTCTTCTACGTAAAGCTTGTGCCTATATGATCTATTTACAAATTTCCTTGCCACTCCATGGGGATCAAAATTTATCCTCTCAGTGTGTGTTTACAACTAAAAGAACTCCAATTTAACCTCTAAATTTAAGGCACTAACAAAGGAAGGGAAAGCTTCCCAACCATTAATTTCCACTAGGAACTCACCTCCCATTCCTCTTTTATGCATAGATTTTAACACTTTATCAAAAGCAACCAGTTGTTTTGTAGATTCCAAGAAGACCATTTTGCTGGTTGGGTACCTTGGTAGCCTGTATAGTCTGAGGAGGTAGCCTTGAATTTTGATATATGAACTTTTGAAAGTGAATAAACTAGGAGCCATAATTCCTCACCAAATCCATGGAATTCGATGATAATCTTATATACAAAGCTTGTTGCATAATGTTATAGTAACATACATCAAGAAGGCATTGTTGAGCCTCTTGTAGTGAGAACTGCTTGACAAGGGCAGCTGTGGATAACACATAAATTTTGATTTATATGGGCCCATTTCCCACCGTTCCCTTGCATGTTAACCCTATGTACTTGAAATACTTAGCTATAATATAGACTACATAAGAAGTCATAGTGAATTTTCTAGTTTTCTCCACCTCTTTAAATTAATTTTAAATATTGTTGCTTAATAACCTAATCTAATGAAAATTATTTCCTTTTTTAAATCTCTTCAATCACATAAAACGTCCAATCCTAAAACTAGGTAGCCTTTTCCAACCCCATGATCCTGCTCAAAAAGGTCACCATGTCACCATACTCATCATGAAGGTCACTCCTATACAAATTCTTAGGCAATTGTGAGAAATTTTGCCTTAGATTACTAGCCCACTTGTTGTTCATGATTTACAAGCACTTGCCTGGACCATCTGTACAAAACTTCTTTGTTGCTTCCAAGGTAAACATTGTTAATCTAGAATGAGACGGGATCTCAAAAGCTTCTGCCAAAGCCTCCTCTATGAAGTTGGACATGATTATACCTTGTGGGCCAATGGTCTCCCTTTCATCAAATCTGTAGTGTTTAGCACATTCAATGATTAATTTTGGGCACTAAACTATGGGTGGAAATCCTGCAGCTTGTGCAATGCCATTCTTGACCATCTTTTTGGCCATCTTAGTGGGGTTTTTCCCATACATTATTTTATTAAAGTATTTAACGTCCACATGACCCAAATTAGTGTCTCCCACATTACCCTTGTAAAATACAATCTTTGATTTTGGAAGGACCCCTTTGAAGTCAAACTTCATTTGTGTAGTTCTAGAAAACTTCTCTTCAACTTATCTTTTTTTCTTACCCTTTTATGCTTTCTTTCTTGTCTCAGCCTACATCTATTAGCAAAATAGCCTAAATTACTTGAAATGGAGGAGAAGTGTAGAAAGAATGAAAAAATATCTCATAAGAACATAAACATATTCAAATCATTGCAAAATCATGAGAAAAACCATTATATTCCTCCATAGTTGTATAAAACACCAATTTGAAACCATATGTTAAAAATACCAACATGAAAATTATCAAATTGACCATTGGAAAAAATTTAAGGCATTAGGAGGTGTTAAGGATTTCGAGAATTTCAAGGAGACTGAAATCATCAAAAGAAATTGCATTTTATTTATGTTCTAAAAAAATAGACCATTTTTGCAAAATTCAAGGGGAGGAAAAATCCATGAAGATAGGAATCTTCATGAATTCTAGATAACAATAAAATATCTAAGGACACCATACAATTTCCTTTTAAAAAAATATCCTTTCCTCAAACCCAATTCAGGCTTTCAACAACTTTACAGATTTTGACATTTCATGAAGTATTTCAAGGAAGATAGATTTTCGCGAGTGATAAATTTGGCAAAGAAATTATTGCATACACCCATATACACATTTTTGAACTTTGAATAATTTTGGGGATTTCACTGATTGCTGAAATATTTGAAAAGGTTGCTTTTACAAACTTCACTTTGGAATTAATCAGGCATTCAGAGGCTTCAAGTATTTCAAAGATCCTTAAAATCTTTGAAGGACACATTTAATACTTAACTCATGCCTTAGAGATTTCGGGTGTTAGAAGCTTTCATGGATTTCAAATAATTTGGAAAAATCTCATGCTAGGGCACAATCCACAAGATCAATATTCTAACAAAGACCAATTTTCACTTCTTAGGAAAATCTTGCAAAGTTTGGCATATTTTTGGGGAATTTCATAAGACAATGAAATCCACAAGGATATTTTTTTTCCAACAAAATGACTAAATATCGGCTCAACTTTTTGGTGAGTTCAAGGATTTGGTAGAGTTGTGAAAAACTTCATAAGGTGCAAATTTCCTTGAATGGTTGGAATGCCTAAGACTCGTACCTTTTTCTTCTTAATGTTATCCACTTCGGTCTTTTGAGATTATCATAGATTTTAAGAACTTGTGAAATAATAATAGAAACGATTCATGAATCAAAATACATTCACAATTATTTTCTTGAAAACTAAAATCATGTGAAGATAGGCTATGCATAAACCCTAATTCATGGTTTCTACTGTAAGTGCAACAATATTTTAGCTCATTCAATATTAAAATGATCTTACAAAAGAACTGTAAATTTAACTAACAATCTATTTAAACAGTTGCAAGAAAAGAATGCAAGATAGCACAAAACTCCCAATTGTGCAGTTTAACTCGTGATAACAAGGATTGAAACATGTACACTATCAAATCAAGTTGAACAAAGATTCTAAACGACCCATTTCAACCAGTATATGCTTCAAACAAGGGATGCAAGAATATTTATTTCATTATAAAACCATTTCACTAAAAACCTTCATGATTTCATCATTGAAATGCATAGAAACATGAAGAATTCTATCCAAAAACAAATGCCATAGGGTTTAAACTGACCTTCAAGCTTGAAATGTGAATAGATGCGGTCAAATTCACCTTAAATCACACCCAAAATCTTGCAAATCACACCTTTAGCTCATTTTTGGATGCCCTAAGTTCGCCTAAGCTCAACTTTGAATTTTGCAAGAGATAAAGTGAAGAATGGAGGTAGAAGTGGTGGTTTTAGTGTCCTTACACTGCAACCATTAATGTTGTTGACAATATGGTTTTCACATCTAATCAAGTGTTCACTGTAGACTTCATACATTGGAGAATCTTTTCACAGATTTGAACTAGGATTAGATTCAGATATTTCAAGTAGGAGCAGATTCCTCGAAAAAGACAACCTCACCGATTTCAACATATACTAGATTCTACAAAATTGAGCAATCCTCAAGGTTAGACCAAACTATGAAATAAGGGGGATTCAATGCCCATGAGTCTCTTCATTCTCAAGATAATCCCAAGGAGTGAACTACCCTTAACCACCTCAATACAAGTTGAATGAAGAAATTGCAAAGAAAGTATATCTAGACTAATTATCATAAAAGACTACTCCAGAACTTGAGAAAGTGAAGCTTCTAGATTCCTACCTCCAAAAGGGGAGCTCTGGTGTAGGAGCACCTAGGAAGCATAGAGGAACACTAGGCTAAAACTTGAAGTTTAGGAGAATTTTTGTGTTTTAATGCTTCATGGTCATGTTGACCATTTAATTTTGAGTTAGTAGAGTTATAGCATTGTTATCATAAAGGTTGATTAGGAATTCATGTTTCAATGGATGAGTTTCGCAGCTAGGAATCACTAGAAGTTGAAATAAAGTCCAAAAATGTTGCATTGGAGCAATTTTTGCTTAAGGTGGTGGTTATGTCCGACCAAGGAAAGAGTAACCACCTGGTGAACCTTTAAAAAGAAGCACTCGACCTATTTGAGAGGTTGGAAGCATTTGGAACATTGATAGTTTTATGAGAATAAATAAAAGACAGTAATTTTGGTGTGAAATTTTTGTTTTTCTGTTCTTGTTTCTGTAATAGAAATTAAATGAATTAGAAGAGGTAGTTTGTGTTCTTGTTTAGCATGTAGTGTAGTCTCTAGAAGCATTGTTTTGGCACAATAGATAGTCAGTCAATCGCTTTCATCTTTTCTTTGTAAATTTTGTGTTTTCTTTTGTCTGCTGTCTTGACTGGTAAACTGTGTAAAAATGGAGTTTTAGGCTGCATTCCCTCCGTACCAGGAAGTATGGATTTGTTGGGGATGTGGCCAGGCTCCATGCCTATACAAATTTTAGTGGTAGAAGTCATTAGGAGCTTTGAAAGCATGCTCAAAGTCTTTTCCTAGGCGAGACTGTTAGTGCTCGGCTTGGAAAAGATAGTCAAAGATGAGTCCTAACATGCAGGGGTGATGAATGTGTATTAAGGCAAAGTGTGTAGTGTTTGCAGGACACCTTTACAAAGGCTAGGCAAGAGTCAAGAGTCATCAACAATCCATTTGGTGGCTGGAAGAAGGAAACAATTTACTGTGTGTCCAAGAAAGGCTTTAAAAAGCCTAAATCTCTCAAAATCAGGGTTACCCCTGTGTACGGCCTGTGAAGGCCTAAAACCCCCAAAACCTTGAAGTGCTCAGAAATTGAGCTAGGGTTCCTTTTGTAAGCTTATGCTATTCACCAAGTAGGAAGGAGCAATAGCCTAATTTCTCGGGTTAAGAGACCCAATTGGGGCTCAAGGGCTACTAGGTCTTCTTAAACCCTAAATTAGGTTTTGGTGGCAGCGATGGAAGAAAGAAGACTTGTGAATGATCAAGAATCACAGTAGGATGGTTTTGAAGCCATGGAAGAGATATCACACCCTTGCAATAAGATTAGGAAACATTGGAGGATAGCTAGTCTTTAAGGGTATTAAGGGCTAGGGAGTGAATGAGAGGAAGAGCACCAAGTTTTGTTTGGTTGAGGCATTGTAAATGGTAGGAGGGTTGGCCAGAAGAACTAGGGGTGCCTAGATAGTATAGGACCTATAGGTTGAGTGGTGGAGAGTGACACCAAAGGGGTTCATCAAGGTGAGACCCGGAGCATTGAGTCAGTGATTACCTCAATCCAAACCCTCTTACACCAAGCTCTCATCCAAAAGACTATAGTGCGAAATCAGGATGCCAAAATGATGCATTGGAGTTCAAAAGACGTGTTAGCGTCCTACATAACAAAGAACTCAAAAACTTAAACAGGTAGTTCAAAACTTCACTATCTAATCCACATCTGAGGTTTGTTCAAAAAAATGAAAAGATAGAAGATAAAATATTTTAAGAAAGCACAAGGAGAGCTAAGAGGGAGCTTAAAAATAGTCGATCATTCGTATCCTTCCTCTAAGATCCATTTTAGCAACTTGCACAGAAGACAAACAAGGAAAAATGTTGGGGCTATTTTGGGGCATGTCGTAATCAAACCCTCGTTTTGGTGTTTCAACCTCCACAGACAACTAGATAGATAAAGAGAGTAATCGAAATGGAAAAAAGGAAGTGGTGAAAATAATCCTTGCTTTAGGAGGAGAACCCACATCGATAAAGATTAAGTGAACAAAGATATCTAATCTATTCACAAATAGAAAAGAGTGAGACAATGTTACCAATAGACATCAACCCCCTCTTGAACACACATACACATCATTGAAATCTTGCTAGAGAGCTTTGGCTGTTGGACGGACCTCAATCCGATAGAGCTTTACTTGTAGAAGTGTTATTGCCAAGAGTCAAAGTTGAGAAGTGAAGTGAAGTTGAAGAGAGAGAGCCTTGAATGAATGAGAGAGCCCCCAAAATGAGAGAAAAGGAGGGATTTGTTGCATGCAAGGGTGGAAAGAGTCATTACGCTTAAGATCCTGGCTGTAGGGACACGCGTCAAGATCCAAAATTCAAGATTCCCCATTTCAAACTCAAAGAACTGCCAGGATTCTAGAGCGTTGCACAACCGTCTATGCATCATGTAGGTGTCTAGAATGCTAGTCCTCAGGAAATGGGTCGACGAAATGCTATTGCTTTGCCATTGGACCACATGGAGTCAAAATCATGAAATTTTGACCCATGGGGTTTTTGTCATAAGTGTGTTTTAGGTGTGATAAATGATAGGCAAAGTGCTAAAATGTGAAATTTCCCCTAGGTGAAATTTTCCTATATTACATTTTGTCCCCACTTTAGTGGGCCTCAGTTTTGGGAAAAATCAGCCACACTAAAGTAGAAAAGAAAAATTTCACCCAAAACTTGAAGTTTTACGGATTTGCATGCCAAAAAAGGTATTGTAGAGGTTGCGAGCTGACCAGTACTGAAGATGCCCCTAATGATTGAACTTGGTGAGAAGTGTAGGGCCTGTCGTGAAAAATTGTACAAAATTTGATTATACAAAACTCAAGTTTAAGTCAGTCCTAAAAATCGGAAGAAGCTACAAAGGTGAGAAGAACGATCAAGAAAAAAATTTATGATTCAAAAGAAAAATATGTTAAAGAGGTCACTATATGTTCCCTCCTGAGTTTTCCCCCAGTTAGGTGGGGTAAAATTAGGAGAAACCAGGGAGCCACAAACTCTAGGAAAAATGGGCCCCAAGGGACCTATATATACCTAGGTGGGCCCTGAGAACAATCATTTTCATTATTCGTCGTGAGGATTTTGTTGAATTTTGTGAGAGAAAATTCAACAAAATGTTGAGAAAATGAGAGTGAGAAAATGAGAGTATGAGGTGCCTAGGTTGGACCAACTGTGTGCAGACATAGCCAAGGGTCTTGAGGTGGACCAGGTAGGCCTCAAAACCCCTCGATGTGCATTTTTTGGTGATTTTTAGCATGTTTTTAGATTTTGAGCAGCACATGCGTCCTAGATGCATGCACACATCCTCTACATGTGCTAGCATCTAGGATCAGTGCTACCATCCCAAGGGCACACTATCATCCCTGTGCCATCAATGGCGGATCAATACATTGACACGACACATAAATGTCTATGCAGTGTGCATATGTCTCAATATTTTTAACTTAATCAACTATGTACTAATTCAAATTATTTACTTTTCTCCAGGAATACCTCAAGATTAGGGAGCACCCTAAGGATGGGTGTTGTGCCTACTCAAATATCATAGGGACCGTCTATTTGAGGATGAGGTCACACACCTAGAAGGCATTAGTCTCTGGCATGTTTACACCATGCCAAAGATGCTTTACCATGATAGGATGTTGATGGCATTCATGGAGAGGTGGGATGCCACCACATAGAGCTTCTAGTTGCCCACTAGAGAGGTGACTGTGACATTGGAGGATGTCTACCGCATCCTTGGTCTGCCTATCCATGGTCGATGGGTGGATCTAGATGTTACATGTTCAACAAAGGAGTGATTAGATGGTGTCTGATACTGCTCCGACCAGATTGACGGTGGGGATGGGACCAGATATATCTATACCCGATGGTTTGAGAAGGCCCAAACCATTGCTCCCCTACTATGTTGTGTCATGGTGGCTACTGTGGCCACTCGGGTCACCATAGATGGGTGAGGCTCTCACTTGCATGGGGCCTTGTCCTTACTATTTAGGTGATGGTCGAGTACAGGACAATGTTCGCATGCGGGCACAACATGCTTGCACACTTGTATTAGGAGCTCAGGAGGTACGTTCACTATGAGTGCCAAAGCCTTCCTACATGTACACTCCTACAGGTGTGGGATTTTACGTACATCACCTACATGAGGTCAGAGGGCTTTCCCCAAGTGTGAGATTATAGTGTACCCATAGCTCACTAATATGAGCTCACACGGTAGTGGAGACATAGTGACCTACAGTTCTGGCGACTATAGTTTGACACAATGAAACCAAATCACATTAGATGGAGATCCCATCGATTATTTCGGTGAGTTCATGATGATAGGTTTCTTCAGAACCTGCAACGCGACTGTTTCATTCTCGGTCACACTGATTTTTTTATCATGCCATATTACTGGATCTAGGTCATGCGACAGTATGTGCAGATTCAGACCATTCCTCTTGCTATCCCTACATATACTCGAGTTGTCCAGAGTGGAGCATGGCTGGGGAACCATTTATGTCCTACTATAGTAGACGTCTATCTTTCAAATGATAACACTGATGACAAGGATCTACCGATGATGGGAACAAGATAATGTCAGAATGGCCAAAGATTTTCTAGCATGGTGGGCAACTCACCATCCTACGCTAGTATTTTCGACAGATGCCCCCATGGGGGATCCTAGTCTATAGGGGGACATGCCACCATAGCCACCAATGCAGAGGTAGAGGCATTGAGGTAGTGGAGGAGAGTAGGAGGAGGGCCAACATGAGCAAGCTGAAGAGGTTAGAGCAGTATCACCGAGGCCAAGGCAATGGTAGAGGATGTCCTCTCCTCCATGAGCCACTCTAGTCTCATCGATGCCACCAACACCACCCTTCATCCCAATAACAACCCTTGTAACATATGAGGTAGCTCTGATGCTGGTGGCATGAGACCTAGTGCCCCTCTCCCCTGACCCATTATGGTAGCCAAGGGATCTAGGTATGACAGTTGATCATCCCTTTTTATTTCAGTACTTCCAGTTCTTCTATATCATGTATATATATATTATGCTCTAGTTTTTGTATCTATACATCTCATGGTATTGATATACATTTTCTTTCTATGTTTTTAGTGGATACATAGGGATGGACTGGGTTATTCACCCAGTGCATATCAGAGGTTGCCCCTATCGTGCCTATCTAGGGGTAGTATTAGATGCTTACCATCTAGCTTCAGTAGGATGTCACGTCCATCTTTTCAAGTTGATAGCCTATCTGAGGATTGCTTATGAGGAGGGGTGGGTGGAGATTATGCAGAGGATCGTAGATGCAACCACACTATGAGGGCAACAAGATCAACTATTGGGGGATCTGCAGATGGCCCTCACAGAGTGATCTATGTGACCATGACGAGGGCTAAGGGTGCTGAGCAGGGACCTCATTCCCTTTAGATTCATCTCAATGACCTCGCAGGTCATATTACAATAGTGATCTTGGTAGGTGACCAACAACTATAGTAGGAGCTCATCCAAGCCCAGGGAGAGATCAAGGGGGTGTGCACAATGATGTATGTATCATGCTCACACTGCTCCCGATCGGTCTCCATTGTGCAGCCCCTAACCTAGCCATAATCATAGCTAGAGCTAGAGGGCTCTAGAAGCCACATGCCCGAGGCATAGAGAGCCTCCTTTGTATATCATTTTTGTAGCCATGACACATATTTTTTAGATCATTTTTTATGTATAAACATTGATACATATATACAATAGCCACTCATTTTTTGGATGACAGTGGCACAATACATCTACATGAAATTTGATATTTATACACACATATACATGAGATAATGATTCTAATATTATGACATTATTTATTTGATATGTGTGTTCCTTACTTTCATGTGTGTTGATGCTATATATTTTATATGCATATGGATGTATGTTTAGATTAGATGTTATCATGATTCAATGAACACATATGGATGTATGTTAATTAAATACAATGATGATCTAATTTCCTAAAAATATGTAATGTAATGCATGGATACACAACATAGTATAACACACGTATGCATGTCTCTCTCTCACACACATATGGTTGCATCATAAAACAAAAAATTTCACAATGTGTTAATGAAGGAATGCCAACATACGCAATACTATGACCCTTAAAGAGTGAGAATTGCACATATGCCACATTAGAAACTACGCATAGTATTGATGAAGATGCATCACATTAATGGGTTCTTTTAGAGGCATCCCATCCATAGATGATAACCCATAAGCACCCGAGCCATACATTGAGATGACAATGTAAGGACCTAACAAATTAGGACTAAATTTTCCCCTTTGATTAGGCGACACATTTATATTTCTCTGATTCTCATAAGAACCAGGTCACCTATCTTGAAAGTTCTAAGAAGTACACTTTGATTATATTGTCTAGATAACAACCATTGATAAGCTTTAAGATGGTCAAGGGCCTATAATCGACGCTCATCGAGCATCTATAGTTGATGCAAATGATTAGCTCGGTAAGTCTCGTCATCAATTAACCCTTTAAGGGAACCTGCAAAGATGGAATCTTCAACTCTAAACACATGATAGCTTCAGTGCTATACACAAGGTTGTAAGGCGTTGTTCCTATCACCATACGAACAATCGTACGATAGGCCCACAAAGAGTATGTTAATTGAACATGTCAATCCTTTCCATGCTTATTTACTATTTTGTGAAGAATGAGCTCAAGAGTCTTATTAGACGCTTTCGCTTGGCCATTAGATTGAGGATAATATGGTGTAGAAAATCTATGTTGAATGTGAAACTTCTCCAAGAGTTCCTTTACTTCCTTGTTCTTTAATGGTGTACCATTTTCAGAGACAAGTGTAGAAGGCAACCCAAAACAAGCAATGATGTTTATTAGAAAGCTACAAATAGCTTCAACATTCATAGATCGAAGCAGGATAGATTCGACCCACTTTGTGAAGTAAACTATAGCAGTAATGATAAAGGTGTGTCTTTTAGAAGAAGGAGGTGATATCTTTCCTATGATATCCAACCCCCATTTTGCAAAAGGCCAAGGAGAGGTCTGGTTTTGTAACTCTTGTGCAGGAGCATGAATAAGATGACTATGTTGTTGACATTGTAGAAAATTTTAGAACAAAGTCGAAGGAATATTGTTCCATCATTTTCCAAAAGTACCCCATGTGGATCAATTTTTTCACCTGGGATTTATTGCCAAAGTGTCCACCCCTAGAACCTAAATGGGATTCCTTAAGGGAAAGGGGTATTTCCAATTTAGTGAGACATCGAAGAAGCAAGCCATTGTAAGATTTTCTATAGAGAACATCTGATAGGACAACATAACCGACATAAAGCTTTTGTATATAAGTGTGATCATTTTCGTTGCATCATCAAGAAATTTTTCCAGTATTCAAATAGTTGTAAAAATTAGAAAACTATTCTCCAAGTCTACATGAGAACACACAAGAGCATCAGATTCAGGTTGGTCAGAAACAATAGGAGATTGAAGGACCTGAACCATGAAGTAGTATTCTTTCATATCCTCATCTGAAGGTACTAGGGAGGTGACACTCACCATGGCATCCACGTGTCGATTTTCTCTCCTAGGGACACTGTCTATTTTGAAGGAGGAGAATTGATTAAGCAAAGACAAAGCAAGGTATCAATACCAAGACAAATTACTTTGCTTAGCTTGATAGGTTCTCGTAATCTAATTCACAATAAGCTCAAAGTCACCATGTATACGTAGATGTTTTATCTTTAGTGCGATCATGACACACAAGCCAAAAATAATGGATTTGTACTTGGGTGATGTTTTTAGTACAAGGAAAGTCTATTCAAAAGGAGAGAGGGACTGACTTACCTTTAGGAGAGATTAGAACCACTCCTACTCTGGAGCCAATTTGACATCTCAACCCATCGAAATACATCTTCCAAATGAGATCATGATTGATCACAAAATTTTTTTCATCAAGGAGTAAATCCAAACCTATGAAGAAGCCAGATGAAGGATCATCTGCCAATTGATCAGGAACCACTTGATCCTTTATCAAATTTTTAGTAGCAAAATTTATGTCAAACTTATAAAGAAATAGTACCCATTTTGATAACCTCCTAGCAAGGTTGACACTAGAGAACAAATGCTATAGAAGGTAACTTTTTACAATGACATGTGTTTCAACATGAAGAAGGTAGTGCCTTAGCTTCTGTATTGCAAAGAAGAGAGCAAGACATTGCTTCTCCATGGATGAATAATGAATTTCATAATCAACTAGGATGTGACTAATGTAGTAGACCACCCTCTCTTTCTTGACATCACCATACTTGTTGACGACGATTCCACTCACAACAATAGTTCAAATAAAATCTTCACAGACAAACCACAAAGAGCCTATCCTTCTTGAAATATATGTAACAAGACAATCTAAAGGGGGAATCTGCCTTAACAGAACAAAAGATTGACTCAATTCAATCCCAAGTCTTCGGTAACCAAATCATGATCATACTAGATTCACTCTAGGGTATGATGTGATTTTTCTCTTAATCTCAAAGGGAATATGATCATTTTTGGTTTTATCAAGAATCAATAGCTTTTTACATAAATTTTCCAATTCATTCATAAAAATAACATCATGAAATTGAAAGATTAAAAAATAATATTTCATGAATATCAACAATTTTATTTGCTATCACTTAAGTAGATTTAGCTTTAAGCATTCAAAAGTTTCATAGAAAAATGAAATATTTTCAATAAAATTCCTTCCATTCATCTATTTTTTGGAAAACTTTAAATTTTTTAAACATCTACTCTAAAATAAAGCATAAAAATACTAAAAAATTAAAATTTCTCCTGATTATTCTCCACACATGCCCCAAAGAATTAATTAAATCAAAGAAAACCACTTTATACTTCACCAGATTGCTTCACAGCTACATATAAAATGGTGCGAGGTTTTAAAGAGAGGGGTTTTAGTTTGAACACCAAGTAGGTTATACATGCACCCTTAAATGAGACAACATATAGTCTTGTTCAGTTGAACTAAGAAAACCAACTACAAAAGATTCATGAGATAGGTAGCTATCAAATTGGATATGATATTAATCAATGTCTACATGCATACAAGCTTTTAGAACTGAATGACACAGAAAATAGGAAAAAATAACAAAACTTAGAGAAGTTTTGGCTCTTCCGATATCCACAAATTTTGAACTTAAAATGAAAATAAAGTAGTAAATGGCCTTTTATAGGGACAAGGCCCCAAGAGTTCAAACTTAAAGTTTATCTAATAAATCAGAAATAACAAATCAAAAGGTAGCACATGGCATACACCAACTGTCATTAGAATGTTCCAGATAAAGTCAAAGATTTGAATTCGTCAACATCAACACTTTTCACCTCCTACTCTGGTATGCAATACTCCGCACAAACCAAGGCTATCAAAATCCTTTAGAATACCAAAAAAACAACATCCATCGAGACCGGGAACATCCTGCAAAACCATAATACAAATATCTATGCAACACCTCCGGTATCCGTATCTTTTATCATTCAAGACTCGGGCTCGGGCTCCACCATATTTTCTTTGTCTTTCTTCAATTGATATTCTTGGAAAGCGCTCAATGTTTGATACAAATTCTCTTTTGAAATCCCTTGTGTAGCCCTCCAAGTGAGTTTAATCTTGGTATATTATTTTGATACCTGGAGTATTATATCATTTCTCTGCACTTTATTGATTTCATATTTATCTATAGTGTTCCTGCACTATATGATATCATCAATGACCTCTCGAGTTAATAACTGAATAGGGTCTTTGTTTATTCTTTTGATCCATTCTTTGAAAGCTTTAGATTCTTTACCCTCCTATCCTAATGTTTGGGGATCACAACTTTGACGTGCTAACAATTCAATAAAATGTTAATACTTATCAAGCGATTGTCTACTTTCCATGGTGACTTTTTCAAATCCTTCAATACATTGTATCAACATATCACCTTCCCACTTCAATTGTTTCTTCCATTTTTATAGCAATAGAGCATCTTTCTCCAACATTACATTTCCATGTATTAAACCTTGGACATCCGTTTGTATGAGAATTTCAATATTTTTATTTTCAATACCAATTTGTTCTTGACAAACCCTGCATTCACTTTCAAATCTTTTGGAATTTTCAGACCAATGGTATGCTTCCTTATATTTTCATATCACAACTATGATGAATTATTCACCATATTTTACCCAATACTCAATCCATTCTTCAAATACATTCATTTTGTGGCAGACTGCTGCAATTGCATCCACTTGTTCTTGTGACTTTAGTACTGGATGTTGGGACAATTCAGTTTGTGCTTGACCAGATAGGGTTAGTGATTTTATAAAAATTTCCAAGGTAGCAACCCGTTCTTTCAATTCTCTTTTCTCATTTTTATACTTTTGTACTCTGGCAACGATGGAATCTAAGTTCACTTTTATTTCATCCAACTCTTGCTTCCAAGATGAGTGTCCAAGATTAATACTTGTTATCTTATACTCCTTAGGTGTTATTTCATGTCTATTTATATCATCTATTGGAGTAGCTATATGGATGATTCTATCACCATCTGCATTTCTCTATATGACATGTTTTGCTTTAGCTTTGTGCCCAGGCTTATGAGTATCTATTTCCTATATAAAACTATTAAGGTCCAGAGGCAATATTTCTACTTCCGCTGGGGAAGCCAATTCCCTAATCAACCAATCAGGTAAATCCTTATTTAGATCTACCTCTATAGCATTCCTTTGTTCCTAAATTTCACTGGATTCAGGAATCTCTTCTCTTATTTATTCAGCTTTATCTGTTACTTCTTTTGAAATGGGAATTTCTTCAACAATTTCTGGCATAGATTCAAGATTACTAAGATTTAGCACTGTCTCCTCTGTTTGGAGACTTACATTTTCTTGTCTATCCAGATGTTCAATATCAATTTCCTAAACATTACCTTCTTTATTCTTTTCTACACCAAGATTTTCTTCATTTTCAACTTCTTCACTTGGAACCTATGTAGCTTCTTCCTTTTCAACTTCAACTTCATTCTAGTCTTCTTCTGATTTTTCGTAGACCTGCGATTGCTCATTATCATTTGACACATTCCCAAGTGAAGGATGGGAATCAAAATTATCTTCAACAATTGTTTCATCAATAGGATCCTGCTCTGCAATTTCCCTTGTTTCCATCTCAAGAATATCAGGGTTCCCCGATTTTGAGGCGAGTGTTCCTTGTATGAATTATTCTTCTTCAATATTTATAGGGGTGGACCCTACATCAGGAATTTCTTCTATCACTATTTGTACCATGGGTTTGTCTTTGGACTTATTTTATTTTACCCTCTCCCACATGACACCCCGTTTATCCATTTGTTCTTTAATTCTGATCTCATCTATTTTAGAAATTTCATCCAAGACCATAGGAGTTCCTCCCAATGCTTGTTTCACATTAGCCATGTTAACAGAGGGAGGAGAAGCAAATAGTGTTGCAACCCTTTGAGATGCAGACCTTGTCTGTGTACCAACATTTTCTATTACTCTTATTTCTTCTTCAATAATCATTTTAGTTCTTGGTTTTTCTGTAGAGGAAGATGCACCTTTAGTTCTTACTTTTGATTTATCTTTATTTGATTCTACATCCCTCCACTTATTAGATAGTTTAATTGAAACTTCTTGTTTTGAAACCTTAGGGGTTTTCTCTTTAATTCTTATACTAGGAGCCGACTTACTAGTTTTCCTTTTCTTTCTAGCAGGTTCCCTACTCTCAAATGTAGTTTCATTTCTCTATTTTCTTCTCTTGTATTTTGAGAACATGGGCTCAATTTCTCTTTCTCTCAATGATTTACAAAAATAATTTATCTAGTGTTGAGTGTGTAATAGAATTGGTGTAGAGAATTCATCAATTGATATCATATATTCACCCTCATAATCCGGGTCTGGAATAGGTTCATCATACACCCTATCTTAATTATAAGATTTATTCAACATTCTCCATCATCCTCTTCCAGCTGGTCTGGAATATCATGAAGCATAAGAATCCGAGCAGATTCTAAAGACAATATTTCATTTTTTCTCAACCTTACTTTGTGTTCATCTTCACAATTAATCCAATAATCTTCTAGGTGTTGGACATGAGCACAATAACCAACAATAGTCTTGGCAATATTCCCTTTAGGATCATAATACATTCTTTGAAGTGGAAACAACTCAAAATTATATGTTCTCAATTCTTCTTCACACAAGTCAGACACTCTTATTGCATTGCATTTATAATTCCCTAATACTATAGGAAATTTGAAAGAGGCCTTCTTGTGAGCCTTTTTATAAAGAGCCTGAGACGGTTTTAACTGTCTCACCGATTCTAATAAAACAATTTTATCTATTGGATACCTAGGAAACATAAATGGATGTCCATCGAACCCTTCCATCCTAATGTAGGAGTAGATGGGGAACTGAATATACCAGCCTCCCATTGGTTTAATAACACTTTGTGTCTCCAAGAACAATCTTTTGGCTTTATCACCTTCCATCGTTCTGACCAACTTCATGGAGAACACATCATTAACTCTCCAGTAATTCTCTTTATATCCATGAATGCTGATATGGGGTAAATGAGCATATATGAAACTATTTCCAACCTCCTTGCCCAGAGTACCAACTCTTTTCAACCCTTATTTTTTTTTCCTCATGGCACAGGAATAAATCACATATGAAGACATATAAAAACATCTGGTTTTGGGAAATGCATTTTTCTGTTCATATAATCCACCACTAATAAATTTCCCCCAATGCATTTGCACGGGATTTTCCATCAATCTGGATATTATTACAAACATCTAGGGTTCAAATTTACTGGAATCTCTTAAACCAACCATCTTGCTTAACGGAGTTATAATATCTTGAATTTATTGGTTGAACACAGACCTTTGAATTACTTTGGTTTGTGGTGTAATTGGCTCTTGGCACCATTGGGTACTCATAATTTCTCTATAGTGAGCTTCAACACTTTGATATGTCTTGGCCTTCGCCTTTGTATCAACATTGTACATCTAAGTGAAAGTAGGAAGCCCAAATGTGTATATAATTCCTTTCGGCGTGAGATCTCAATAACTCTTTTGTCAGTGTTATAATAATTCATATATTGTATAACCAATTCAAGGGCCTCCATTGCTGGCGGAAACCCTCTTGCTAAAAATAACACACTTTCTATAACATTCCCAGTACATTGAGAAGCATTTTCCTGCCATACCCGAGTGCGAATTTCAACATCAGAAGACCACCCCATATGAGTGTTTGTCACTACCACATTGATTGGTATGGCCTATGAATTACAATATTTGAATTCATTTTCTACCCTTGCATTAGAAGTACTCATTTTCACTGGTGTCTTTTGTATTTTCAAATTTGTGCCTTATGTGCGAGTTAGGGTTAAATTAAACCAAAAATTTCTTACAATTTATAAAACTTTCATTCACCTTTTGGTTAAATTCAAAATCAGAGAATAATAATCATTTCAATTTTTAAAGGGAAAAAAATATCTTTCGAGATCTTCATGCATGAAAATGGCTAACATAAAATCAATTATTTAAAACATACCTCATTTTAGCTAATAATAACAATATTTTGAAATGAAACTCCAAAACCCTTGGTAGCTATGTTCTTGGTTTCTCGAAATTTACCTTTCCTTGCGCGCTAGTATTATTTTGTTATTTCGATGTCCTTTGCAAATTTGCAACATGACACGAAGTAGGGTGTTACAAAAGCAACTGTATGCTTAAGGTGATGCCAAGTACATGAGTACTTTTCCACCTTCATTAATTACCTATTACAATGCATTAATTTATCGAATAAAGGTGCAATCATTATGGATTAGGGTTCAAATTATGAACACCTAGATTTTTGTGTGGGCCCACTACTAGAGGAGAAAGATAACACGGTGATCATACGTGGCACTCTAGTGTTAGTCCGATTATTGTGAGGCATAGGCCATTAAAGATATGAAAAAAATTTATGATCACTGGGATCCAGGGAAGTTACCTCCAAGCTTCATGCAGAACACACAAACCAAAACAAAAGAAAATACCAAAAACCAGGCTCAAGAAAGATCAAAACATTTCAAAACAGACCCTCTGATTTTTGAGTTACAAATAAAATTACCAAACTTCGATATAAGAATAAAAGATATCAGCGCGATTGACACTCTTGGTCGATGACTTACCGGGCGGGGCTAAGACCAACTGAAGATACAATTCACCTTGATGCAATTGCATAACTCTGAGATTCTGGTTTATGGTAATATATCAAACTTCATAACAAGATTGAAACACCGAATTCGGGAAAGAAAACATAGGGTAAAATAAGGACCAAACAAGTTTGAAAAAGAGAGCAGGACCTAAACAAGCCGTTGAACAATGCCAAAGAAAATGAAAGCGAAAGGGGACAAGGAAAAAAAGGGGGGGTCCACATTTTTCCAAAGGGAAAAATGGTTCGTGTTGTGAGACCACACAACAATATTGAGTGAGCAAGGCTACCAAAGTGTACGATGATGTAGTAAGGTAAAGTAGAAAGGGTCTATCTTGCATAACTGACATTAATATGAGAGGATTGGCCAAATAAGTTTTTATTGACTTGAAAGCTTTCTAGCACTCTTCATCCAATATAAAGAGAACGTCCTTTTTTAACAAATGAGTGAAAGGAAGGGTACAATCAATCAATTGAGATATAATCTATGAATTGCTTGGATTTTCCCTTGTAAAATTTGCAACTCGATAATGTTCCTAGGTGGAGGCATGTTAACAATTGCATCGATCTTATTTGTGTCAACCTCAATTCCACAATGAGAGACTATGAATCCCAAAAGTTTGCCCGCGTCTACACCAAACACACACTTAAGAGGATTAAGCTTCATCTTATAGAGCTGAAATCTTTCAAAAATAAGATGAAGGTTCCCTACGTGATCCTAACAGGTTATAGATTTTGCTAAGATATCATCAACGTAGTCTTCTAGAATTTTATGAATGAAGTCATGAAATATTAAGGTCATTATTCATTGGTAAGTCGCTCTTGTATTATTTAACCCAAAACGTATGACCACATAATAGAAGGTACCCCAAGGGGTAGTGAAGGTTGTCTTGTACTGATATTCTGAGTTAATACAAATCTGATTATAACTCGAGAATCCATCCATGAAAGATAACAAGGCATGGCCTACAATTCAATCTACAATCATATCTATATTAGGTAACAAAAAATCATCCCTAAGAGGCCTTATTAAGATCATGAATTTCAATGCATATATGAATACGACCATCAAGTTTTCTAATGACAATGATATTTTAGATCCAAAGTCAGTAGTCGATTGGACGGATAAAGCCTGCTTTCAACGACTTCTCTATCTTGGTTTTAACAATAATGCGACCTTAGGATTTATCTTTAAGATATTTTTCTTAACCAACTTGGCATTGGGACATAAAACAATATTGTTAACCACTATAGACTCATCAATATTGAGCATTTCCTCATATGACCAAGCAAAGATATCAAGGTGAGATTGTAGAAGGTCAGAGTGCTCCTTAGCTTCCTCAAAAGAAAGACACTTCTCAAGCTTAATGACCTTTCAGAGGATTTAGGATCCATAAAGACTTCAGTAGTATCCCATTTGAGGAGATGAATATGATCTTCAGGATGTGGTATTGGAACACCATTGCCAACATTAGCTAGAGGGTCCTCCTCATCAACATTCAAGATAGATTATCTGAAATACGCCTGTTTTCTCAAGAGATACGAGAATCATCTTTTATGGTGAAAATGAAGCAAAGAGGAATAGGAACTTAAGAATTCCTTGATTGCTTCATTCGAAGAGAAAAAATATAAGGATATTTCTTTGACTTGTGCCCCATCCTCTATCAATTCCAGATGGGCCAATTTGAGAGGTTCATCCGAAATCATGTTAACACTCCACCAAGGTTTCTACTTAGATTGTTCAATAGAGTATCCCAAATACAAATAGTGATTACAAGGCTTAAATTGGATAGGGACCTAGATTCCTTTCTCAATAAGTTCGAGGCATTTTCACCCTTAGCCATATTGAGAAGTGAGTCTATATCCAAAACCATAGCGCGTTTATCAAACTTCAGAAGGTGGTGGCTCCACATAGAGAGCATCGTTCCACTAGTGGACATCAAATGCATCTACGAGAGCACAATCATCTCATTTAATTGATTCACAAAAAATAACCTCAGCAAGAATGAGACTATCCCCCTCGATAGGGGAATGACTGGCCTTCTGAATAGGATCACAACTTTCCTTCTCAACAAGAGTGTTATCTTCTTCTTCATAAGAGGCATTCGAGGCTATTGGAGGTTTTAGATTAGTGGGATTCAATTTGTATTCTCCACTGAAGAACTTAGAGAACTCCAAGGACCCCCAATCATCACCAAGAAACACATTAGACTCAGAAGAAGAACTAGATAGGGAGGGCTTATGAATTTTTGCTTTAGGTGGTTCTTCTTTAGTAGTATTCACTTCGGGGACAACTTCCATAGAAGGTATCATTGAGGAATATACCATCACATCAAGAGTTAGGGATGGAATACAATTCTTAAGAGTGGCAACAACCGAAGCCTAACCAAAAACCGCTAGTTCTCAAAGGTGAACAACTTCTAGGTTGGCTTTGATTGTGACTACTCGATTATTTATGATAAACTTTAGAGAACGATGTAGAGTAGAAGTTACGACACCACAGAGTGAATCCAAGGTCTCCCTAGAAGAAGATTATAAGGTAAGAGGTCAAACATCACATAAACCAAGGTGGGTAAGGTAACGGGGCCCAATTGCAAAGGCAATATTATCATGCCTAGAGCCTGTTGGCTAGCATTATCAAACCCACGAATATACAAAGAAGAAGAAACTAAAGAAGAAGAATCAACTTTAATCTTAGGTAGTAGATCTATACCATAGATATTGAGAGCTGAACCAGTGTCAATGAGGGTATGTCTAATATTGATACTATTAACATTAACTATAATCATTAAGGGATCCACTTCTTTCTGCACATTGGGGGGTAGAAGTTCTTGCAAATAGAATGTGATATTCGGTGAATCCGCATGAATATGAGCCATCAATGCATTAACATCTGTCAACCTAGTGGAGGAAGGCAAGATGATATTTTTCAAGGCTTCTTGAAGCATGCCTTGATAAATAGAAGAGGTCTGAATCAAATCACAAAGTGAGATCTTAGCCAGAGTAACATGAAGTTGCTTGACAAGATCATAATCACCAGGTGCTTTAGTCACTGGTTTAGGTGTTGAAGGAAGGCTCGGTTGAGAAGGTGGTAAAGAAGTAGGAATTTGAGTGGGTTGAGGTGCACGAAAAAAGGTTTGTTGATCTATTTTTTTTTGTTTCTTCTTGTATTATATGTGTGCCCTACAACATTACAAGAAGCAGAGTTCGTAGCTTTTACGAACCTTGAATATAATATGGTGAATCATCATGATATGAAATTCCATAAATAGAATGAATCCTTTTAGGAGGGGCTAGCCAAATTCAAGTAAACAATGGGTTTCTTAGGGCTTGGAGAAGCCGTAGAGACCACCACAACCTTCACCAACTCTTCGACTTGTGAAGAAGAAGACTGCTCAGAAGATCTACAGGCTGAGGAAGATGATTCTAAGAAATCATCTAGAGTATCATCCAACGTATCAAAATATTCCTTAGAGAAAGCATTATCATAAGCATAAAAACATTGTTAAAATAAATCCGACATGTTTCACGTCGAGTTCACCATAATGTGATATAAGGGGGATTCACTTCTCACGAGTCTCTTCATTCTCAAGAGAATCTTAGGGAGCGAACTATCCTTAACCACCTCAATACAAGTTGAATGAAGAAATTTCAAAGAAAGTATATCCAAACTAATTATCATAAAAGACTGCTCCAGAACTTGAGAAAGCAAATATTCTAGATTCATACCTCCAAAAGGGGAGCTCTTGGCCAAAAGACTACAACATAGAATTGGGATGCCAATGTGGCATGCTGGAGTCCAAAAGATGCGCTAGCATCCTAAGTAACTGAGAACTCAAAAACTTAAACAGGTAGTTCAAAACTTCACTATCTAACCCAGATTTGAGGTTTGTTCAAAAAAATAAAAATATAGAAGATAAAAGCTTGAAAGAAAGCACAAGGAGAGATAAGAGGGAGCTTATAAACAACCTATCATTTGTATCCTTCCTCTGAGCTCCATTTTAGCAACCTGCACACAAGACAAACAAGGAAAAATGTTGGGGCTGTTTCAGGGCTTGCCATAGTCAAACCCCTATTTTAGTGTTTCCACCTCCATGAACAACCAAATAGATAGAGAGAGTAATCGAAATGGACAAAATGAAGTGGTGAAAGCAATCCCTACTTTAGGAGGAGAACCCACACCACCAAAGAGTAAGTGAAAAAAGAGATCTAATCTATTCACAAATAGAAAAGAGTGAGAGAATGTTACCAATAGGCCTCGGCCCCCTCTTGAACACACAAAAACACCGTTGAATTCTTTCTAGAGAGATTTGGTTGTTGGAAGTACCTCAGTTCGATAGAGCTTCGCTTGTAGAAGTCATATTGCCAAGAGTCAAAGAAGTTGAGAAGTGAAGTGAAGTTGAAGAGAGAGAGAGCCTTGAATGAATGAGAGAGCCCCTAAAATGCGAGGAAAGGAGGGGTTTTTTTGCATGCAAGGGTAGAAATAGTTGTTACACCTGAGAGCTTGGTTGTAGGGACACGCGTTAAGATCTAGGATTCAAGATTCCCCATTTCAAACTCAAAAAACTACCAAGATGCTAGCGTGTTGCGCAGGTGTCCAAAATGCCAGTCCTCGAGAAATGGGTCGATGAACTACTATTTCTTAACCATTGGACTACATGGAGTTAGAATAATGAAATTTTGACCCATGGGGTTTTTTTGTCATAAGTGCGTTTTAGGATTCATAAATGCTAGGTAAAGTGCTAAAATGTGAAATTTTCCCTAGGTGCAATTTTGTGACATTACATAAACTTAACATAAAATTACCCAAGAAAGGCATCCCAAAAGTGATAATAAACCCAATAAATTGTTATAAAATTTCAACTCATCTCTTAGTTTTAATAAACTTTGTAAACTTAGGGGAGATGAAAAAATAAAAATTCAAGGACCTTTCTCTTAAGGAGAAAAGGTGAAAGCAACCTAAAGCAGGATGAAAAAAGAGGGGGTCCCTGTTTTAGACGGGGCATGTGTGCAAGGCACCATAGGTGAGAGAAATCTCCCAAATGCATATGAGATTGCTATAAGGGTAGAAAATAACCTTATAAAAGATGGTATAATTGTACCAAGACCCCTAATGCCATTTTTTCTTAAGGTACAACCAAATATACCTCTACAAATACCTCCTATAGTTATTGTACCTATTTGATTGATTTCTAAGCCAGGAAATAAATTCATCTCACCAAACATGGAAATCTCAAATTATTTTTGCATCTCTTCATAAAACATCTTGCACATTATTTCATTTCCTCCAAAGATAATGCCATCAACATATACAACCACTATTAGGATTTTGTCATTTTCAATTTTGAATTACAAATTACTATTTGTCGTACCTTTATTGAAACCTTGTTGTATCAAATATATGTCTAACCTTGCATACCAAGCTCAAGGAGCTCGCTTCAATCTATATAAAGCCTTTTTTAATATGTAGACCATATCCGGTTGATCTAACAATTGAAATCCTTTTGGTTGTTCCATGTAGACTTCTTCCAACTCACCATTCAAAAATGTAGACCTAATAGCCATCTAATAAACTTTAAAATCTTTATTTGCAACAAATGATAAAAAAATTCTGATAGCTTCCATCCTTGCCACCAGAGCAAAGGTCTCCTAAAAAAATTACCTTCTACTTGTGAGTAGCCCTTACACACAAGCCTTGCTTTGTTTCTAACCACTTCTTTATTCTCATTCAACTTGTTTCTGAATACCCATTTTGATCCAATTATGTTTTTATTTGCTGGTCTAGGGACCAATTCCCAAGTTTGATTCTTCTCAATCTGCATAAGTTCTTATTTCATTGATCTCATCCAATGCTCATCATTACATGCTTCACTAATTATCTTCGGTTCGACTTCAAAAAGTAAACAAAGATTTATTTCAGCAGCAACTCTGCTTCTTATCAATATTCCTTTTCTCTTGTCTCCAATGATTTTATTTTTGAATGATTCTTTTGCACATATTTAGGTGTCTTTGGGGACACCACCAGAGCCTCTTATTCTTCATCCTACTTTTCTTATTCTTCCACAACTTCTTCTACTTCTATGCAATCAATTTCATCAGATACATATCCATCACCTTCAATTGAATTCTTCAATGTTTCATCAACCTTGAAATTTGTGCTCTCTATAATCTTTCTCAATATTTTATTGAAATATTTGTAAGATTTGCTTCTAGTAGAGTATCCAAGGAAGATACCTTCACCACATCTAGCATCAAACTTCCCTAAATTTTCCTCATCCTTTTTGATATAACATTTGCTTCCAAATACCTTGAAATATTTGATAGTAGGAATTCTTCTGTGCCATAGCTCATAGGGGGTCTTAGTACTGTTAGCTTTTGCTTGAACTCAATTGAACACATAAACAATAGTGTGAATAACTTATCTCTAGTAAAATTTTGGTAGACCTGCCTCTGTAATCATTGATCTAGAAACTTCTTGAATCGTTCTGTTATTTCTTTCAACAACTCCATTTTGTTAAGGAGTTCTCAAAGAAGATAATTATCTTTTTATTCCATGAACCTCACAAAACATATTAAAATCATTGGAGGCGAACTCACCACCTTTTTCAAAACTTAAAAAATTTATTCTCAAATTTGTTTCACTCTCAACCATAGCCTTAAATGACTTGAATCTATTTAATGCATAAAATTTCCCTCTAAGAAAAGTAACCCATGTATATCTAGAGTAATCATCAATCAAAAGCATAAAATACCTGTCACCTTCTAGAATTCTCACTCTTGTAGGACCACAAAGATCTATATGAATCAAATCTAGTAGTCCGATAGTAGATTGTTCCTTCGACCTAAAGCAGTTTCTAGATTGCTTTCCAAACTAAAAATTCTTGCAAATAACATTAACAGGATTTGTAATCCTCAATAAATATCTCACATCTTGTACTACACTAATTATCACCATATTATCAAAATTCATGTGACAAATCCTTCGATGTCATAACCAACTATCATTAATCGGAGACATAAAGTGATGTCCATCAACACCCTTAAGTTGATAAACATTTCCTTTAGAATTCTTACCAACAAAAATCACTATTCTGGATCCTTTCCTAATTTCACATCTCATCCTCAAATACAAGATCATATCCTTTACTACACATTTGTCCAACACTCAAGAGATTATGCCTTAAACCCTTAACATAGTAGACTTCACCAGTATTATGCTTTCCATCAAAACTTATTGAACCTATCCCACAAATCTTAGCACCAATATCATCTCCAAACTTAACTAAACCTCCATCATATTTTTCAAGTTTAAAAAAAACTTACTCTTATCACCAGTTATGTGATGTGAACAACCACTGTCAACAACCCAATAGTTTTTTCTTGTTTAGCATGTAGTGCAAAGATCACATTATCTTCAAATTTTTCCAGAGCAATTTCCTTCACCTGTCTTTTAGTATTAGTAGAAGTAGATTAATATTTTATAGCCAAGAACAAGAATTCATTATCATCAAAATATCCATAATCAAACTCTTCATCAAAAATACCAACATCTTCATTTACATAATATGCTCTCTTAAACATCTTTCCTTTGTTCTCTTTACTTAATCTATGTTTATTCTTTTTATCTCTTTCTAGAGATCTCGAAGAATAATGACCAATTCCTCCACAACTAAAGCATTTAAAGGGTAACTTACCTTCACACTTACCGGAGCCCTCTCTCATCCTTCTTACAAAGTTAACCACTTCATCAAGGTTTTATTCATTTGGATATTCAACTTTTATATCCCTAAAAGCAGGTTCTGACTTCGATCCATTTCTCAAGCTAGGCTTTCTCATTTCAAATGATGTTAGAGTACCCAATAAATGATCTGTAGTATAAGTTTTGTAATCTACAAATTCTTCAATAGTAGATACCTTTTCACTGTATGCATTAGGGAGAATTTTGAGAATCTTCTTTACAATCCTTGATTCATCCACTGTTGTACCAAGTCCTTGCATTCCACCTACCAGCTCATCCACTCTCTATACATAGGATTTAATGTTCTCATCATCAGACATATGTAGGATCTCAAATTGTGCCTCTAAATTATGTAACTTTGCTTCTTTAACCTTTTCATCACCTTCATGAATATTTTCCAATGTATCCCATACCTCTTTAATAGTCTTCAAATTTTGCACCTTAATTAATTCAAAATGTGAAAAACTATTCTTTAGAATAAAATTCGCTTTATTGTTTGCTTCATGTGCCTTGATCTCATCAGTTGTACTCGAAACATTAGCAAGAGCAGTGCATGTAGTATTATAAGCTTTACCAACATCATATCCACATTATTCTAGATATCCTTCCATATTTGTCTTTTATAAGACATAGTCAGTCCCATCGAACCTAGGACACTCAATAGTGATCTTGCTCACCATCCCAAACCTTCCTTAAGTGGTTAAACTCTTCTCCAAGGAACCAAGCTCTGATACCAGTTATTGAACAAGACAATTGAGAGGGGGGGTGAATCATTTGTAGAAAATTTTAACATTTAAAATTTCCATCAGATGTTAGATCAATTATCATTCACAAATCCTTTACTCTGGTAGTGTGATTAATCATTAAAAAGCAAAAACTGAAAGAAGCGAAATAAAACACACAAAACACTAGATTTACATGGAAAACCCAATGAGAGAAAAACCATGGTGAGGATTAGCTCATAATATAGAAAATATCAAAACCGAATACAAGGGCTCACTACCAGAGAAGGCTCAATGCCAAAACAAGACTTACTACCTGGAACAAGACTAACTATCCAACAAGAGTTAACCACCTGGAGGGCTCACTACCACATAATTACCAAGAAGATAGAAGAGATTTGTTACAAAGAGAAAAAAATCTAAATGCAATGGAGATTTCCACCACAACTCGCTCACACACTTGTAAACATGCTTGAATGATAGAGTACACCTTCAACTCACTGCCTCCAGAAACTCATAATTAGATTTAACACTGATCTACATAAAATTGCGCACACTATTTTTCATCTATCTTACATCTCTCTTTCTTGCATTCACCTTTGAAAAACATCCCAACTTGTATTTATACCGTCTTCAACTTTGAAACTCATTAAAAGTTAACCACACACTATTTTCATTTACAAATTTAAATTAGGTCGGCGCCAAAACATTCTATGGTGGAATTAGAATGAGGGAAAACCAAAAACACACTTAATGAGGACCTAAATAAGTCCCAAAAAACTTCAAAACGCTTCCATGAACTTCATAAGGAGTGCTTAACACAAGGTCAACCAATACCCATGTAAAACACATAAAAAAATTAAGCACACACAACCTTAACATGATCCAATCTCTATGGATAACAAAATTAACTTAAACACGATCTTATTAGCTTATTTCTAGAACTGCAAGTCCTAAAACCACAAAACAACAAAATTCAGAGCAACACCATTTCTCCTAGACCATAGCCAAATACACATAAAAGCATAGTTCACAACTAGTGAACATAACTCACACTATATAATGATCCATAAATCCAAAATATGGATATAAAAACTTCCAAAAACCATGAAAAATACCTCATATCCTTACTAGCATACCATTGAATCCTGAAGAAAAACCGAGAGCAAACAATGAATACCTGCAACCTTCCTTTATTATAGTTTTCTCAATATCCTAAACATATACAACCAATAACCAACATCAGTGACAATAATAATCAGTTGACATCAATGATAACACCTTCATACTTGCAACAGTACCAACTTTAGATTACCAAGCGTCTACCCCAATACAAGTTGTTCTAACCCAATCTCAAGAACTCCAAGAGATAAAAGACCTATTACAGACCTTTAGCAATGAGCTAGTAAACATTAAGAAGTAAAAAAATTAGAATTTCATACCTTACCATTCCCATTATCAAATACAACATTATCCCAATCAACCTAATAGGCCTCCCTACCAAGTTGATCTTAAATTCCAAAGGAGAAATTTCAATGCTAGGCCATATCAACCCTACAATCAGAACACTGTCATCACTTCTAGAGAAATTTTACCAATGCAATAGCATGGTACAAGGTTATGAATGATTTTTCCATGTAATCAACTCCATAATAAAGTTGATGAGAGCGATTCATGTTCCATTTAATGTCATATTTTAGCCTCTTTCATATTCCTTCATACTCATTTTCATACCATTTTCCACCTTTATGCTGCATATGATTAAAAATATATAAGTAATATTTAATATGGTTTTTAGATAAAATAAGATAATAATTATTGGATTGTATTTACTAGCAAGCATTTTCATTTTAACCTTGGTTGTAGCATATCAACAAAGATGGAACATACAAACTTCATTTCAATTGTCAACAATATAGTTTCAAATCTTAAATAATTTATGCTTCATTTATTCTATATATTAAATTAACTGGTTGATATATCAGTAATTATATTTAGTTACACAGATAAAACAACTCAACTATTTGGAGGTGTTGTTATACCCGCCTACCCCTATATTCATGCATAGTTACACATTATAAGTTTTAAACCTCATATTGAAAGGGAGGTGTGAAATATATATTAATTTGTTAGCTACCTCATTCCTTATATAAAGAATGACATGAGAGATAGGAGGCAAAAATGGCATGAGAAAAAGTAGATTGGAATATAGCATGGTGTGTAGCAATAACATAAGGCTAAAAATCAGTGTATCAACAATGTAGAAATAGCGTAGGAATTATTGGAGATGTAGCAACATGTGAATAATGTAGCAGTGTGAGAATAATGCAACAATGTAATAGAACTACAATGTATTATTTTTTAATGAATATATGCTTTTGATTCGAGTTTGTGACAAAATGTCTCAACCACCACATGGAAGAAGAGGAGGGGCCCCTCTGATGAAGCACGGTGATGTTATTTTTACACTTTTAATGTGTGTTTTATTTTAAATATCATGGTTTGTTTTATTTATTAAAATGTGTGAGTAGTAGGGATAAAAATAGTTTTATGATTGTTGATAATTGGTTTCCTTTAATTTACACATTTTTAATCTAGTTTTAAATGCTTAATTTTATAGAAATATAGTTACAAAAATCTACACAGTTCCTGTAGCAGGTCGTTATAGTTTTATTATAGAGTTCTTGTAGTAGTTTTAGCAGAGTTCCTATAATAGTTTTAAATGATTGTTTTTATTTTCTAGCTACATTTCATCTACACTCACCTCACTACCTATATCCCTTATTCATATCAACACTACACCTTTTGCAAGTTTACACCCTCAGATTGATACTTAGAACAAAACAAAACTAATTATTAATATTAAATCTTTCTCATTATCTACCCTCAATTTTGGCCTATCATAAGGTATTATAGGACAAAGCGACTGTTATTCTAGGTTATGATAATGCTCCTCTTCGTATTGTCTATCTGGTACTTCCTTTAATGGTCAAAGAGGTTACCCCTTATTTTTGGAATTCTAAGTTGGAAAGGTTGCAAAAAAATTTCTAGATGGAAAGGTACAATCCTAAGTTATGCGAGAAAACTATGTCTTACTACAACTTCTTGTTGCTACTCTTCAAGGTATACCTGTATATTTCCTTTCTTTATTTAAAATTCCTAGATATATTGCTATTTTTTCCAAAGGAATTTCCTCTAGTCTAATATGAAGGAAAAGAAAAAATATGGCTATACTCAATTGGGATACGATCTACCTTCCTAAAGCATATGGTGGTCTTGGAATTAGGAAAATATAATCTACTAATAAAACTCTATTAGCTAACATTGGTTGGGACCTTTTGTAGAAACAAAAGGATTGGTGTGCTATCATGAAAGATAAATACTTAAGTAACATTTTGTTTATCAAGAATATATCCAATATTGAATACCCCCATGGGTCTTTAATTTGGAACAATGTTTTGAAGTCAAAGCGACTGCTTAAGGGAGGCATAAGATGAAAACTGGAGAAAGGATCTAGGATTAAATTTTGGGAAGACTCTTAGATCATGAGTTAACCCCTAAATCAAACAGTGTTTAAGGACCTTTAGGGACCTGCTTTAAACTTCTTTGGAAGGAGTGCGGATGAGTACCTCAATAGATGCCCAAGGTCTCAAAAATAAAATGATATTGAGAATTTTTGTTGCAATAATCAAGAGCGCAGACAAAAAAGATAAAACCCTCCAAAAAGATCTTTCCTTACAAGAATCCCTATGTTACAAAATGAGGTTAGATTCATCTAGGCTAAAGAGAATAAAAGAAATATCACTGTCAAGTTTGATTACAATCTTCTATCAAAATATGAACACTGTGGAGGGCTATAAAAACAAATATGGAATCGATACCTAATACCCAAGATCAACTTCTTTTGGTGAACCACTGCCCACAACAAAATACTAACCAAAGATAACTTAAGAAAGAGAATCTTCTAGATTCCTAATAGATGTACCCTAGATTCCTAATAGATGTACCTTGTGATAGATGAGGAATATGTGCCCCATTTATTGTTACATTGATCCTTCTCTGAAGAGGTTTGGGGCTATGCCCTATAGAATTTGGTAGTTCGTTGGACTATGAATGACAATATTCAAAGTCTAGTGGAAAATTGGATATTCCCCTTCACTCACCCTCTGGTTATGGGGCTTTGGAGATAAGTTCCCCCCAACATTTGTTGGCACATCTGGAAGGAAAATAACATTAAGATATTCCATAATGAAGAAAAGAGTGCCAAAGAGGTCTTTGGTTCTTGTTCCAAGTTGTTAATTGAGAATGTCTATTTGTGCAACTATAAAATCCCGTGCAAGCCCCCTACTGAAGTAAATTCCAATATTGCTCATAGATGGGGTTTATAGTTGGACCCAAAATCCTTTGGCAATTCTAAAATTCTAGCGAGATAAAATACAAAATAGATACCACCACCTTTGGGATGGTCAAAACTCAAATTTGATGGGGCTGCTAAAGGAAACCCAGGCTTAACTAGTATGGGAGGCATTATCAAAACATTTGATGGAAAGTTTATTGCTAGATTTACTAGGGTCCTAGGGGAAAATCCCTCTATTGTGGTTGAATCAATGACTATCTTAGGGGAATCAATATTGCTTTATCTTTAGGGATAAAAAGACTACAAGTGGAAGGTGACTCTAAAAGTATTATAGATGTAGTTAAAGGTAAAGGGATGATAGGATGTACTAGCTTTGACATTATATATGATATTTAGAACCTCCTAATGGGATTTGATAGCCTCAATACTTCTCATATTTATAGAGAAGGAAATCAGGTAGTTGATGGTATGGAAAACATGGATATTACTTTGGAATCCACTAGATGTTGGAGGGATAGTTTATGTCTCCCAATATAGGTTAGAGGTTTAATCCTTGAAGAACAATATACCAACACTCAAAATATGGACAACTCAAACTAAAATCTTATGGGTTGTCTTTATACTCTTATTTATCCCTATTAAAATTCCCCTCCCTAACATGGTGGGTGGGTTATTGTGGACTTGGATTTTGGATGAGGGTATGAACACATGGAACTCGAGGACACCAAATATTATACTCAATTTCCTTTAGGTTCCAATTATTAAACTATATGTTAGGGTGATAATGAGATTAAATTATCATGAGAAAAAAGGGAAGCCCAAGTCACAAGGTTGTTAATTATGATTCGTAATTCAAAAATTTATTGTTGGTTCATGATTGATATCCTACCAACCAAGATGGCCTTCATTAATCTATACTACAACTTTGGGCATAATATAAGGATTGTTGGCACAAGGGTGCATGTTACCCAAATTAAAAATGATACCAAAAGGACAAGTCTGATAAAAATCCAGATAGATTAGAGATTCCCATGGATTTCTCATATCCTAGACATGAATTAGCAACTAATGCTTAGTCCTTCACACTACTTGGATTATTTGATTTTTTTTGAGGAAAACCCCACCTCATTTCTAAAAGACCTTTTTGCCGCTATCACTTAAATCATCATAGAGATAACCTTATTTAGGGTCAAAAAATTTACCTATAATAGATAATGGATGGTGAAAGGGTGAGAATGGAGCCAAGCTCTTGTGAATAATTCTAGAAGGATGCTCTAATTTGACATATTTGTGTGGAGGGGGGCTTCTATCATTGATGTAGTGTTTAAACAAACATGACATAAATATTTCAATTTAGTTTTCTAGTGAATGGAACCAAAGACATGCCAAGGTTTGTGGAATTTATTTTGAATTCAAAGAAGAGGTCATTATATAAGCCACAATATTACCATCTAATGGGAAGAAGCTAAAGAAACATACAAAGGTGCAAGACATAGACCATATGAACTAGTTCTTCAAAAATTATGAAAACATAGTTAAGTTGCATTTGGGTTATGACTATGGTAAACTCCTCAAACCGTGGTACCATGTATGCCTTGTGTTAATGAAATATATTAATCTTGAGGGTAGGTATTTAAATTATACTACTTCTATCATATGGTGTTGCTAAATCATTTGAAGAATCAATTGACAATTAGTTTTCCCTTTTACCTATTGTCTTCTCTTGAAATTTTTGTTAAAGAGGCCACTATGATGTTTTCCAAGAACTTGAACAAGACCTCTGTTCCACTCCACTAGGGGCTCATCCTCAAGTTATACCATTTCGACCTTGCGCTTTATACCCCAAGCCAATTAGGGCTAGGTTGGTGGAAGAACCATATGTTATCCCCTTTCCCTTTGAAAGCCCTCTAAACCCTCGCGATAAGGAATCTATCAAACCTCTTCCTAAAATAAATTCACATCTACCTATTAAACAAGCTAAACTCGATTCTAATCCCCAACCAAGCAACCAAAAAAGGAAAAAAACCCATAAAAACTTGAGCTAGAAATTTGTGACCACTGGGTTGTGTGAACTTAAACACATACCTCCCAAAAAAGCTTGAAAAATACCTAATTCTATTGTGATGGAGACTCCCAACAAAAAGAACAAGAAAACCACTATAAACTTTTGTGTGGAAGGAGCGAATTTTGATGAGGAGGAGACTAATGTTAATAATAAAAATATGAACAAAGATGAGAATAAAAGAGATACTGATCTAAATATAGATGTTGAGAACCCTAGTGTGTGGAGATCCCATAGGTTGGATGGTAAGAAGGCCCCTGATATTACAATTGATGAGATTTCTAGTGATTTTGAGTAGGGTAAGAGGGATGAGAAAAGTAGAAATGATTATGATGCAAAGGAAGCAAAGTCCAATATGTTGGTGGTCCTAGCTTGTTTCTTGAATTAAATTCTATGCTCAATGAACCAAAGGATTTCATCCCAATAAAAGAGCACAAGGAGGATAATTTCCTCAATTGCGAGAAGACTTCCTAGGACTGCATGGCTCTTATGACTAGGGTTGAAATTTTTGAAAGGAAGCTCAATTGCCTCTCTTGTTTCACCCTCAAAGTTGTACACCATTCAGCTATTACTCTTTCCTTTGTGTTACAAGAAGAGACAAAGAAGAATGAAAAGACAATGAACCCCAACTCGAGCTAGCATAAGCCAAATGTCTTCAAATTCCTCATGGAGGAATGGGAAAATCTTCCCAAGTAGGGTGTCTTTCTTGTTGATAGTTTTAATTATGGATTTAACTATGATATAATTTTGTTGTTTGTTCACTATCATTGGTCTATTTATGGTCTATGACCCTTTTTAAATTTTTTCTTTAAACTCCCTACTCTTGGGGCCTTTTGTGTATGGGTACAAAACCCTATAAATTATTCTTATCTTATCAAAAACACTTATAGATCTACAAAAGATCATTTTAAGATTTTTTTAAAATGTTATTTATGTGAATAAGAGTTGTGAGAACATCAAATTTTTTTTTAATAAATTAGTCCCAAAGTGATATAGTGTATTTAGTGGACAATTTTAATTGGAAAAGTTTCAATCCATATCTAATTTAGCTAGAACATATATTTGACCAAACTTGACTTTCAATTAGAAATGTTTATATTTATTTGTGTTGATATGTTGGCCTAAAGTGGACACAACTTTGAATTTTTACCCTTACAAAGTTGATAATAGTATAACAAAGTCTTGAAGTTTCTCTGGTAGTCATGAAGATGTTGAAGTGTTTGATTGGTTGGATTAGCCATGTGGTAGAAAATGTCAAATACATAAAATTTCATGTGTCATAGGTAGTTGTGTAGTTATACTTATAGATGAAGGCATGCGTAGTGATTAATTAATAAATGTGAGCAATCTTTGTTGGAGTCATTTTGGCTAGAAGGTAAAATAATGAACTCCAAAAGGTATGGTTGGATGACAAAACCATCATAAATTTTACTATTAGTATATTTGGTCTTAGCATTCCCCTTCACTTAATAATTGTAGATGGCTAAAGGAGAGTGAGAGAAATAATTATATGAATGACATATTTCGTAAAGGTAACAACCCATTCTCCTACAATTATCAAATATATTATTGTAGGCACACAAAGGAAAAAGTGAGCATACATTAAGAAAAAATGGTTGGTGAGGTGCCTATATTGGTGGCCTTGAAGAGTAGCAGCCCTTAGAAGTTGTTAAACTTAAATCAAGACATCCCTTGATGTTTCTAGTTTATAGGTTATGCAAAGAAGAACCATGGTGTTATAGGTGCAAGACCAGTTCATTCATTAGTTATTTTATTTGGTCAGATAGAGCATCCTAATGGTACAAATGTAAAAGATGCAATGATATTGATAGAGCTAATTTATTGGTTCACGCTAGTTGGTAGAGTATTAGAGCTAGAAGATGGAATGTAGTTGAAGAAGCTATTGGTGTAATAGTTTATTCACCTTAGATATATTATATCCTAAGTGTGGTATTGCTTCTATTTAGTAAGCGTAGTTAAGATAATATGAATATTTAATTATTCTCTCCTATGTAGCTAATAATGACATTTGTACATCATAACTTGAGATACAAAAGTGCCACCACTACTCCATTAACCCTCGATTTACGGTAGTTAGGTGCCACCCTTATTCAGTCAAGGTCACCTCTATCTTAAACTACGTTAACTCACCTTGTAATTAAGAGTGGTTGAGAGTTACTCATACTATTATAATTTTTATCTTCTTGATTCATGCATCCAAGAGGCATATATAAGTATCCTCCTCTTGCTTTTATATCGATTCATGTTAATTAAACGTTCTCTCTTAGGAAACCAAACTCTGTTATGCTATTTTTATTTCATAATATTTTGTATTTATAATTTAAAAGTTTTTATTTCCTTATACTAGATTATAGGTTATTCTCTATTTTGTAGATTTTAATAGAAACCTAAATGATCATAGAGCTATGTAAGTTAGTGGAGGTAAAGGTTTTTTAGACATTTGTATTTAGTATTGGTTTGTATGTTGATCCAATTAATTATTCTACATTGTTGCAATTATGGGTAGCAGATCCTGACTACGAGGTATTGTCCTCCATCCCACTTAGCAAATGAGGTGCAAGTCATGATCATCTTTAGGTCAATTATATGGATGTGGAGGCTCAATAGAAGATGTATAGTTTTGTATTCCCATGAGGTGATGTATTCACATGTAAGATTGAAGACTAGTGACATGAGGATTACAGTTCACTCTTTCAAGAGTTTCCTTTCTATTTGAGAGTTTCTCACGATGCATATGTATTTTTGTCATGTAAATTTTATGTTCTACATTTGAGATATTTATTTTTATTCTATAATGCATATGGTGTATGAAACCATAGAAATTAAATGTGCATAAAAGAGGTTTGATGCATCTCATTTAAAACCCATATGTTGCATACTAGAGAGCGGTATAATTTCCCTAAATTTATGGATCAAGCACCCTCATTATCCTAATATTTAAACCATCTAACATCCATGCCACTTATTTTATCTCCCCTCCCAAACATATCACTCTACTTTACCTTGACATCTTTGTTTTCATCATGCTTGAAGCATCTACTCTCCCTATTCAAATATAATGAGAACATTATCAAATTACTCCATAAATGACACTGAATAATAAATTGATATGTTATTCGTAAAACATGTTTTGTATTACATATAATAGGTTTTATATAAGGTGTGATGTAATCACAACATCATTTATAAAAGCCATGGATGTATTTACGACTTTTATCAAAGTTCTAATTAATAAAAAACATGGACATTTTGCCTTGTATATATGATTTATCTTTAAGAATATTAGCCTTGATAGAATCAAAAATATTGATTATGTGTTTTTTTATAATATTTCTATTTGGACACAAAGAAAGACTTGTGTGATGTTGTGAATCAAAATCATATAATGTCACTTCTTTCTAACCCCAAACAACAATGATAAATGCCATTCTTGACAAGAAAGAATATAAATAAAGAAATTTATAATGGTCAAATGTGGCATAAATAGGAGGATGAATCTCTATGAGATGGCTTTGTATGGAGATGAAAAGCCATGCAAATATATTCTAGACAAAAATCTTAAAATAACAAATTTCAAATAATGATATGACCAAAACCCTCTATATGGTTCAATTAAACAAAAATAAAACAAGAAATTTGTTTTAAGAATGTTGCTTTCTAAATATTCCAAGAAAGATATTCTTTTAAATAAATTGATAAGCCCAAATGACTTACATTGCACATTGTTGCTACACTAGGTCAAAAAGACTTATGAAAAGAGAATATATTTCCAACACATACAATTTGAAAAGCACAGATTCGTTGCAATATAATATGTGAAGAGAATATATTTCCCTGGACAAAGAACCCTTCATATATAAGCCCCACATTTTACCACACTAATATAAATGTAAACCATGCCAAAAATCTTGTGCAACTTTTGCATGAGTTATGACCAATTCAAGCTTATGAGATAATCAACCAAATTGCCCACTGACTTATTGGGAAAATGTCTTCCCACAAATCTTAAATTTAAAATACATAGGCATTTAGAGTTGTAATGACAACTCTTTTATATGATTCAAATTAAGTGTAAAATAAAAATATGAAATTAAACAATTTAAAATAAAATATATGAAATTTTTAGTTTGTAATTGTGTTTTTTATTTATTTTATTATCATTTTTTTAATAGTGTTGACATTCTATTTGAAATTTTAAGTGTATATTTAAAAATCTATACTTTCATCAATTGTTCTCTTGTTTTTATGGAAGTATAAAGACATTTTTCATTTTTTTTTTTGTCTAAGTGAGATACTCAAATCAACATTTTAAGCTAAAATTTCATTTATAACAAGCAATTTATTAATAATTTGAAGACAATGAGAATTAGCGATTTTTGAGATTTTGAAGACAATGTGAACTAGTGATTCTTGAAGATTTTTTGTGTGATTTTTAAATATATATTTAAAAAATAACAATTTGTCTATTTTTTTAATATTTGTTAATAACTTGTTTCTTATACTCTGTAGCATTTTAATAAATGTTATTGTCCCATCTAACACAACCTTTTAAAAAATAGATTAATTCATATTTTTTAATATAAATTATTAAAACTAATGTTTAAAACATAAATTTAAAAAAATCTAATTTTATCTATTTATTATTATTTTATTGCAAAATAATTTTAATTTATTGTAATAGTTTCTCATCCAACATAATATTTTCATAAATATCAAAAAATTGAAACAATGACATCAATATAGAGGGAGGTCATATCTTTTAGATTTTTTCCTATTTTCTCAAGTGTGTCAAATAGATAGCTTTATTTTTGGTAAAATAATTGCATTCACTAGAAAATATAAAATAAATATAATAATTAAACAAAAATAATTATAAATTATACTTTACGAAAAGCTTACTTTGAGGGGTAGGATCATGTAAAGTCTTGAGTCATGGCAACTTTGTTTGATTGTTCAAAGGTTACCTAAAGTTGCCATTTTTGTTGAAACATGGGGGACCAAAAAAGATGAAGGGCCACATAAAGAGGTTTATATGTATTTTTTGCTTAAACGTTAAAAAGCACCTTCATTTAAAGGTACCTTTGATCAAAAGTGGTTTATATGTATTTTTTGCTTAAAAACATTAAAAAACACCTTCATTTGAACCTTATTGACACATGGCAAGCAATATAAATTTGAATGAAAGCCCTTCATTCCAATGTGTTCAATGATTTTTTCCTTCTAAAACTCATTTTTGTGAAATATCCCACAAATGAAACATGTCTTTGTGCTTCCACCCCTCTATAATTACAACTTTTTTAATGATTTTCAATGCTAATTAATGGCATAGTTTTTGAAAATTATGTACATAAAAGTAAAACTCTCTAACAATTCTTTTCTCCTAAAAAAAATCTTTATTCTTTAGAAAAAATACAAGAATTTATATTATAGAACTTAAAGATTGATAAATCTAAAAAATAAAAAATATTTATTTAAGAAAATGATGGAGATGAAATAAGATATGTAGAGTCAAATTAACAATAATGAGTTATTTGATAAAGAATTTAGTAAGCTTAAAGAAATAAAAGAAATGATTATATCTTTATTTTTGATGATGTCATTGTAATGTATGATGTCATCTTGTAAGTGATTTTAGTTAGCTCATTATTTTATGATGTCATATTTAGTAGGTCTCATAATAGTTGATTTTTTTCTTAATGTGAGCACTTTAGAAAATTGATATACAAGGATCTTCTTTTTTTTTTTAGATAAAAGGCACATAGGTCTGGAATATTGTTAGATATATATAAAATTTTGAATTACATAGAGATAAATTAATCATTTGTAGCAAGTATTCGAGAAAGAGTCCAAACAATCTTTTTTTATAGTACAAACAAGGAAAACACAACAAAGCCACACAACATAAATATATCTCAACTTATCTTTAAAAAATGCCCTCGACGCAAAATATAATAGACCTATTATAGATAAAGGGTCCATTGGGAAAAGGAAAAAACATTTTCTATAGAATGATATGGAAATTAGATTATCAAACCAAAATTTTGGTTTTTAACCCGCATTATGACGATGCTTTAGAAAATTTAGGGTGGCTAAAAGCTCTAGTGGGTGTGGTTCATGGAAGAGGAGGATGAGAAATTCCCTATAGACCTCTAGAACCATGTTGCAGAAGGTCACACCAACCTCATTCCTATGTACCCGAAATGCCTCATCCAATTTCTCTTCTATTCACTTATGCAGAGCATGTTTCAGAGCCATGTACATGTAGAGATACCCTGAAACTTTTGCAAATATTTATACTTAAACAACCCACCTATCAAATCTTTACCATTATGAAATTTGTATCCCTTGACGATCCAACCAGCTTGGCCAACCAAGAACCCCTCCTATACATAGTCTATTGCTAGGTGCACAACCAAACTGTAGTGTTGCATTAAATCCATCACATTAGAAAGGAAAACCAATGCTCCCTTAGATGGGTATAAAAGTTGAGGATGGTTGCATAGAAGCTGCTCACCAATTACCACCCTGAGTGCTGACTCAACATGCATGCAATCAACCTTAAAAAAATTTTGCAATATTTTTGAATTGAATTCATTGGACTCAGGGTATTCCCATTTTGGAATGGGGCGGCTAACCCTTTGTTGATTGGCTCGACTTCCATTAATGCCATTGTCCCCTTGTCGCTACGAGGATCTTCTCCTTACTTGAATCCTAAAATCTAGTTTAAGAGTCTTGGAAAAATGATTGAAGATATGCTAAGCAATTGTACAATGTACCTATGTTGATGTCATAACGATGTAATATATATTTACCCTACTGCTAGATGTCTTCATTATATATTCTTGATGAAAATAATGAATTAGAATTTATTTGTGTATGCCACCATAGCACACAAATTTAAATATTTTTATGCTCGTGTAGGGAAGTAACTACTAGTTAGAAAGAGGTCACCCATTAATAAATTCATTTAATAGTTTGGTGTCAAATCTATAGTACGAATTGAACTAAGCTCATCTACACACCCACATAATCAATCCAAGGTAATGAATGGATAAAGTTCTATAAATTTCTCATTGAAATTGTTGAGGTGAAAGGTCAAAATCCATTAGGAAATATTGCATCCAAACCCACAAACGTATTCCATTTCCTACATAACCCATGAGAGATAAGCATGCATACAAGTTGCCAAAATGCATAGATCAAATAGAAAAGCCACAAGATAACAAAAGATATACCCTCGAAAAATCCTGAAGAGGGAAAAAGCCTACCTCCAAAATCATCCATACTCCATCATATTATTCAACAATAAAGTAATACAAGAGTTACAATGAATACCCCTAAAGCATCAGGCCCTCCAATGCATTCCCATGTGTCCAAGCATGAATCCACACATCTCATGCCATGCTTCACAAATGCACTCCTCAAGAAGACTCAATAATGACAACCAACCCACTCAACCAACGTAAACCACTACACGTGTTTGCTTTTATAGACACAAGCTCATAAAAAATACAATTAATGGTAAGATAAAACCATGTACCACAAAATCATGTGAATACAAAACCACTAACCCCTTATTTAATATTAGGTAATAAGACATCACATTATTTAATATTTCCCCAATATTAGATTATTATCACATGTCTCCCACACATTAAATAATAATTCAATGTTACAATAAAACATCAAGTGCTCCCCAAATAATTACCTAGTGTGAATAACCACACCACCAAGGTGCATCACAATAAAATAATTATTTAGTTACAATATTCTGATAAATCAATTTATGTACTGGTGTACAACACCATATCCCAAAATTCTCCCACTTGTTGTATACATTTCATAAGGGATCAATACATGAAATACATCATCATAGCCATACATGAAATCACATGAATATGTAACATGCTCTCGTGCTCCATCAAGATACCTTCAACAATAACAAAGTGACCACAATATCAAGCAATAATTCCTCTCATCCTCCAACGTGCCACCTATGGAAGAAAAGGAACATGCCAAGGTGAAGATGCACCAATCCATGAGCACAAGAATCAAATCCAAGTGATAAAAAAGGCTCTAACCAAGCTGTTGTCAACTGAAAAACCCACATGATCGAAAATAGCATCCACAACACATTCTAATACATCTAGGGTAAAAGCATAATAGTGTGTCACACTTTCGGCCAAATAAACAGTTATGGTCGAGTTATTTTTGGTCGGAAGGTTTTCGACTGAGTGAATTTCGGCTGAAACCATGCGGCAATGACTTGGCACCGACATGGCGGTACGCTTCCGGTTGGAAGGGTTTTCATCGAAATGCACTCGGCTGAAAACCTTCCAACCAGAAACTTGGATAATAAAATAGAAAAAAGAGGGGTCCGACCATTTTGCATGCTCGGGCGAAAGGGTTTCAAGGTGAGAGGAGATCTGTCGAGTGTGGTTTTGAAGTGTCGACATATATTCATAGCACCCATATTGAGACTCCTCCCAGGTTCTCATTTACGTTTTTATGCATAATTTTTTCTTTATTGAATTTTGCGGATAAGTTTGTGATGGTTGTGCTAATTAGAAGTAGCAATGGCTAATTGCTATGGGTGGGAGTCAATTCATGCATCAAATACTAAGCGCTACAAAACCGAACATTCATTTTGTATGGATATTTCAACAATTTTTATCAATGATCGATGCACATGAACCTGAATGTACAATTAATATTGCATAAATATCTAACACTAAATTTTAAATTGTTCATTTGTTTTAAAGCCAAAGTAAAAAAAAAAACATTCAAATAAATTACAAACATATCACATGAGAAAATTTGGTATATCATGAGCTTATATTTGGTATATATATATCACTTTGAAAAAAGAATGGAAGAACATAAAATTAGTGATCAATAATAATAAAATCTAAGAATTTAAATAGTGAAAACAAATTTCAAATACATTCATGAAAATAAAGACATAATCAATTAAATAAAAATTATTAAATACATTCTTCTTCGAAATGTCTCACAGTTCTTCGCTCCTCTCCACACAGGTTCGTGGGAAAAATGATGAGTCTAGATCTTCTTTGGCGCTGGATGATTCGATCTTCCATGATGACTCACATGGATGCATTCTGGGGTCATTGGATGGGCGAGCGACTGGTCTTCCGTCCAGTGCGGGCGCTCAATGCTCTATTTTGTGCCCTAATTCGACTGATTTGTCCCTGCAATGCATGAATGGCGGCTCACTTAATTTTTTGGGGGCTTTATGCCATGGCACCTTGGACAATAAAGGGCTTGCAATGGCTCACAAGACTTCCACAGGAAATTCACAGTCCATTCCTAACCCCCACCACACTTCTACCAATATCGTGCCCCCTTTCGCTGTCCACCACTTTGCCTCGGTTCTAGAAATAAGTCTGGATGGAATTGCTACTGATAGGGAAGACTATCTCCAAAACCATGCTCTCATTTGCAGATTTATGAAGACATGGCCAAATTTGTGTGATTTGCACTCTTGGATCTACGACAACTGGAAAGAGTTCATGGAAGATGAAATCAACATTTATTCCTGTGCTAGGGGGTTTTTTATCTTGGAATTTGAGTCTCAGGGAGATAGAGAGTTGGTTCTAAAGGCTGGTCCTTGGTGAATACCTCTGAAGCATCAAGCCCTCTAATGCATTCCCATGTGTCCAAGCATGAATTCACACATCCCATGCCATGCTTCACAAATGCACTCCTCAAGAAGACTAAATAATGACAACCAAGCACAAGCTTGAATACGAAATACAAATAGTGGTAAGGTAAAACCATGTACCACAAAACCATGTAAATATAAAAACACTAACCCCTTATTTAATATTAGGTAATAAGACATCGCATTATTTCATATTTCCCTAATATTAAATTATTATCACATGTCTCTCACACATTAAATAATAATACAGTGTTACAATACAACATTAAGTGGTCCCCAAATAATTACCTAGTGTGAATAACCACACCACCAAGGTGCATCACAACTGAATAATTATTTAATTACAATATTATGATAAATCAATTTATGCAATGGTGTACAACACCATATCCCAACATCCATCAAGGTAAATTATTTACCAAATTTAATATAAAATATACCACTCATACACTAATCACTAAACTTATAATAAATAGGTCAAAGTGAGCCAAAAATAAAGGGTGAGAGTGTTATATGTATACTTTTCACCCTTATATTCTCCTCCATTTTAAATTGCATGTGAACTACTATGAAGATGCATGCCAAAGTAAACAAGTAGTTAGCATGAAAATATAGCAAACACTCAGTAAAAGGATAAAAATAAGGATGAAGATTATACTCATACTCATCATAATGAGTGTTCTAGCTAGATTTGTACCTTGCACAGAGTATTATAATGAGTATCATTTGAGATTCATATAAAATATTCACAAACAAAAATTACTTGACAATGTAAACAAAAAAGTAAAATTAAAAAGAAATATTTGTTGGGCACAATTACATACACAAGATGTAGAGAATTGGAGGAGATAAGAAAAATATATGTAAATGATATGGTCATGTAAAGCTCAATAATCATGCAAGTATCATACATAACATCGTGCTTTGTAGTGGAAAAGGCAACGACTCCTTCTGCAACGGCAACGACTCTTTCCGCAGCGGGAGCTCCTTTGACGCCGACTCCTTTGTCTGCTAGGGCTCCCTCTCCCTCGTCTGCAGAGCGTGATGTGCCCTCCCCTGGTGTTGGCGGGCATGCTCCCTTTCCAGTTGGTCTATCTGGCGGGATCCCTCCTGCTGGGGGCTCCGACCCTCCTCCATTTTCCACCCTGGTGTCCTGCGCGCACAGGAGGACTTCTGCTACTGTTTTGGAGTTGGCGACGGTGGCTGGATTTACAGTCTCTGTTCCTGCCTCTTTGGGTATTATCCCTCCTACCTCTGGTGTTTCTTCGGGAAAGGCCGAGTCTTTCTCTGATGCGGCTAGGGTGGGTGCTCGCCCCTCTTCTCAGTCTCATTGTTCCCTACCTTGTGCCCGGGACTCCCCTGTGGTGGTTTGTGGTCCTGAGATCGTTGAGAATGAGGAATATTATTTGAAGACAGGTGTGGTTTGTAGATTTAATGGCTTGTGGCCTTCACTTTCGGATCTCCATGATTGGGTCACAGTTTCTTGGTGGCCTTTGGTGGTTGGAGAAATCGAGCTATACCCTTGCACTAGGGGTTTCTTTATAGCTACCTTTGCCTCTCCGCAAGAGCGAAACTATGTTCTGAATAGAGGGTGGATGTGGGGTATTCACTCTCTGGCCATCAGGCCTTGGTCTCGTTCCTTTAACCCCCTTACGGAGCCGTTGAACACCCGTTCTGTTTGGGTCCGTCTGCCAAATCTTCCTCTCTAGTTTTGGGAGGAATCTTGCTTCGAGGCTATTAGCAATTCTATTGGTCGCTTCTTAATGGTGGATTCTACAACCAGGGAATTTGGGCATACCACTGTTGCTCGGCTGCTTGTTGATTTGGACATCTCCAAACCTCTCCATGGGGATGTAGTTTTGTTGGTAGAGGACAAACCTTGGAAGCAACTCTTGGACTATGAGGGTCTCCCCTTTCGGTGTAGGAGATGCTTTTCAGTGGGTCATTTGACCTCTACCTGCCCTCAATCCCATCGCAAGGGTGTTGCGTCTTGGTGGAAGGATGCTCTTTTGGATCACCTCACGGTGGCCCCTGCTGCTATCTCTTCTAAGGAGGTTGACCCTATTGTGCCTGCTGAGGAACATGTTCCTGCTCCTCACCCAGACCTCACTGTTGTGGATCCACCATTGGTTCGATCTGCTGATGCTGTATTGACTGGGCCTGACCGAACTCCTTCGTTTGCTTTTGTTGTTCCTTTGTCTTTTCCTGGCTCCTCAACTGTGTTTGAGTCCCCCTTGTGTGGTGTTGGCTCTTCCTTGGTGGTTGCTGAGGTTTCGCTCCTCTCTCCTTGCTCAGTGGACTTGGATGCTGAGCCTTCCTGGTCATTGGTGTTGAGGAAGAAGAGGGGTCTCCCCCGATCTGTTGCTTCTTCACGTCCTCGGGTCAAGGGTGTCAGTTTGGTCCCCTCAGATTTTGGAATCTTGTCCTAATTTGTGGTTTGACGGCTGTTTGTCAGCTGTTGTTTTTTCACAGCTGCCAGTCAGCTGTTTCTGGTTGTTCCTATAGTTCAAAATCTATTTTGAACTATGTTGTTCTTTGGCCCTTTGGGCCCTTTGTGAAGGGTACAACACCCTGAAAATGCTACTTAGCATTTCAAAAACATCGTGAGATAATACACTAATAATAACAAGATATAAACATGAAAGAAAATGTAACAAAGGGTGATAATATTTCCCCAATGGTGCCCACTTGGATGAGGTAACTATTACTATCAAATTGTTTTATCTAGGGTAAATAATTATAGATATTTTAACTATTAGTACAATTTACTTTATCTAGGGTAATTATTGTATAATTTATTATATCTATTTAATCAATTCAGATAATTTTATCTAAAAATATTTTCCTCTCTACACATATCAATCTGCTTATAATTGTAATGGTGAAATTAACATACATGTTTCATTTTCTGTTTAGTTTTGTGCTTATTTTAATGGAAATATCCTAATATAATAATATATTGACAAGTGAAGTACACTTGTGTTAGGTTTGGCTAATGACCCAACCCCTATCCATATTCATTACACCCCTCATTCACACTAATATCCATATATTTGCTATATATTCATCCCTATTTCACTCTATTAACAATGGTTTTTATACATTTGTTACCTACCTTTAGATCACTGCCTTATCCCTATAAATCATTTTTGTGTGACTTGGGATTGATCCAAGTCAATCCCAAAGAGTGTCGAAATAATCCCCAAATCTTAAAGCTTCAAATTCAAATTCAAACTTTACTACCACCTTCCACTATTCAATATAAGGTAAACTTTGCCAATTTTGGATAAAATTTGGGAAGAAGTGAGTATAGATTTTATTCTTGGGATGCTAAGGACCCAAAAAGGTAATGATTCTATTTTTTTCGTGATTGATAGATTTAAAAAAATGGCTCATTTTATTCCTTGCAAGAAATCAATTGATGCATCAAATATTGCCAATTTATTTTTCAAGAAGGTTGTATGGTTGCATGGTTTACCAAGAAGTATTGTTATGATAGAGATACTGAGTTTGTTAATCAATTTTCAAGGAGAACATTATGGAAAAATTTGGGCACAAATTTAACTTATAGCTCAACCCATCACCCCCAAACGGATGGGCAAACAAAGGTGGTCAATAGAAGTCAGGAAATTGTTGAGATGCTTGATAGATGGGAGACCCAAATAGTGGGATGCGATACTTGCATAGGTTGAATTTTCTTACAACAACTAGACATCAATAGAAGCACATGTAAGAGTCCTTTTCATATTGTATATGGTGATAGTCCTAAAGGTGTTCATGAGTTAAGAGATAATGCATATTTTGGAAGGACAAATGCGTAAACAAAGGATTATGTTGACTATATACATGAGTTGCACAAAGAGGTTAAGGAGAGGTTGGAGTCCAATACAAACAAGTACAAAGCTCATGCTGATTTGAAAAGAAGAGAACAAGAATTTGAAGTGGGAGAGCTAGTTTTAGCACATTTATGGAAGGAGAGGTTTCGTCAAGGCACCTACAACAAGTTGAAATGCAAAAAGATCGGACCACATGTAAGGTACTCAGGAAATTTTCAGCTAATGCATATGAAATAGAATTTCCTCTGAGAGTAGATATTTCACCCATTTTCAATGTAGTTGATCTTTATCAATTTTATGGAGATGAAACACATGAAAAGAGGAATTATGCTTTAGATTTAAACAATTTTACACCATGGGAGCAACAACTTCCAACAAGGTAGTATGAAGAAATAGATGAAGTTATTGATTCAAGAGTGGTAAGAAGAACAAGAGGTAAAGAATATAAGAAGTATTTGATCTTATAGAGCAAAGAAAATGGAAGAGGCAGAATGGGTGGCTGCCCCTGAGCTTCTCCAACTTAGAATTCCAAACCCACATGAATTTTCATGAGCTCTCAATCATGAAACATTTTTTCTTACCTCAAGTGTTTGATGCAGGAGCATTAGGGGTGAAGAGCAATCCTACACACCCAAAAAAAAACATTTGGTGTTATTTAATTTTTTAATTTTGGTGTGTTGTTGGTTTTTCAGGCATGTGAAATTTTTCCTTTTTCTCTTCTTCAATGCTTTTAAAATGGACCCCTTTCAAAAACTATTAGAATGTCATGAAATTCAAATGCAATGTATATAATATTGATGCAAATTCAAGTTACACCTGGGAGCCAAAGTCACACGCCCAAGATAGTGGAATGAATTTTTTATTATTTTGTAACTCCTGGAATTAAATAAAAGAAAATGAGTAAATCTTTGTCAAGTAGTGCTTGGCGCCTTGGAGTGGAGGTGCAAGGAAGAAGCTAGTGGATGCCAATTTGGGAAAAAATTCAAAAATTGCCTGGAAAAAATCCAAAAAGAGGATTTGCATGATTCCCACGCCTAGGAGAGGGTCCAAAGAGTGGTTTGATTGGTATATTTGGGAAGAAAATCCCAATGCCTAGGTTGGAGAGAAGTTGCAGGTAATGAACAAAAGAAGATAAGGAAAAGCAAGCAAAAAAGATGAAAATTCATGCTTGGGCACCCAAAGTTCCATGTCTAGGAAATTGAAGTGATGTTATTGTTGCCTATAGATTACAAATTAGATAGTTTAAAGATGATTTTGGTGTGTTTTGAATCTTACCTATAGAAGTGATCAGAAGGGCTCTGAGTTCTTTCATGTAGATGTTACTTGCAGATGATGAAACTTTCGATATGAAATTTTATTAATGATTTTTCAGATTTGTGTTGCTCAAGTATTTATTTATTTGAAAAGGAAAATCTTTTGTTGGTGATTTATATTACTATTACATTCAAGTGTTGATTTTGTGAAGCCAAGGTTGCAACAATTGACAAACCCATAGGTTTCTTAATTGTTGACTTGCATCAAGTTGTGAGTGGCTTAGATAAATTCCATGCATCAAATCAAAGTGCATGGTAGTTGAAATCAAGGTCATATGAATCATCCTTGATTTACATCAATTTATATTGTAGTTTAGACTCATAGATATTCATTAGACTAAGAGAATTGATTTTTTAAAGTTACAAATCATTCCAAAATAACATCAATGAAATTTATCTATTATCAGTTTGACCTAGGAGAACCCATTCACCTATCAATCAATAATCTCCTCAATGACGTTTCTACATAACACCTTGAAAATTTTGAATATGCAGAAGGTGAAGGTGAAAAAGTCTGTAGACACTTTTTGTTAGGTTGTGAGTGAGATAAATTTTATGCATCAAATCAAGTTAATGGTAGTTGGGATCAAGGTCATAGGAATCATGATTGATCTGCATCATTTTCTATGACAATTTAGACTTTGAGATATTCATCAAACCAAGAAAAACAATTTTTTAAAAGTTACAAATTATTTCAAAACAATACATCAATTAAAAGTCTCCAAACTAATTACAGTTAATCTTATCTTTAATTTATATACATTTATTTTAATTCTAAAAATTATCTATCCCAACTTTATTATCTAAATTAATTTATGTTTAAATTGAATACACACATTTAATTAATCCAAACTAACATAAATATCTTAAATACATATATCTAAAAGATGCTATAGATATTAATCTTGAGGTGCCTATATTAAAATTGTTATTAAAAAAGAAGATGTGTTTCAAAATTAATATTTCTTGATATCTTTTAAATATATCTATATTCTAACTTTAATTAAAATTAATTTTCCACAATTCACATTGAAATAAACATTATTTCTAAATTCAAATCAAAAAATTTTTTATTCTAATTCTATTAACTAAATTAGTTTATACTCAATACACATAAAACAACATTTAGTTTCTTTACAATAAACCATTTTAAATGGTTCCAAAGATTTATTATAGTTTCCTTATATAAATATTTAATGATGTTATAACCAGCTATTTAATGCGACGTGTGTACTCTCCAATCACTTCCATTAGATTTTTGTAAAAATGGGTCATATCAAAATGTGCAATTCATATTATCCAATCAAAAGGAACATTTTTAGAGAGCTTTCTTGTGAGAGGATATTAGGTATCAATTTGTTGAGGTTGTGGTTAAAATCATTGTTTTCAATATTGATTGTACATTCTAGTAATTTTTAAAAACTGTTTTTCTATAGTTTCTTAAATGTTTGCTGATGATTTAATTATTTTTATTAATTAAATTAAAATCTTTCAATCTTTAGACTAAACTAAATTAAAAATATAAACTACATTTTTTTAAAATAATTAATTAATTAATTTATGATATAGTATATAAAAGTAAGAAAATTAATCAAAACAATGATCACATTTTAATTAAGTGTTGCATACTAATTTAACTATCATTATTTAATTTTAATAATCTTGTAAATTAATATATGTAAATATTCATAGATTTATAAATTAGTATTTGTATTTAAAGGAGGTTCAAGGATTACGTAGATAGGAAACTATATGTATGTGTTTCTAGTTGTATGTGACTCCATTAAAGAAAGTTGTCATCAAATTGACAAAAAACACTGCAAATGGAAATGAAATGTTCCCATCCAATTGTCAAATCAATATTTATTTGGCTTTTATGTGATAAGTGAAAATTGTAAACTTTTTGAAACTTCATTGAAAATGATAACAGATGGAAGTAATTTATGTGTAGAGTTGATATTTTTATTTTACTGAAAGAATTGTTTTTAAAATAGGCTTTATTATAGCATCAATAAAATAGTAAATTATACATAAATATATAATATTTATTATACTTTTATAAAAAACAAAACAAAATAAAACATAGAATAGTAAAAATAGTAATTTTTTTAAAAATTGTTATGTAATATGAAGTGTTTTTCCTACTCTTTAATAAAATATTTTTAAATCTAAACTAAAATAATATAATACATTGAAAACTAAAAAATGGACTTGATACATTTTATATTTTTATTATACATGGAAAAGAGCGCATAAGATGAAAAAAGTTTTCAAAAATATTTTATATTTAAAATTTCAAAACAATGTTAAATAATGATAACTTTCAGCGTTTTTTATATATATTATTAATTAATAAATTTACAGACTCGAAATTTATTTCAGACTCAAATCTCACTCTTTATAGAACTTATAAAAAGTAAATCAAAATTTAATTTCTATTAGATATAAAAATAATTAATTTTTAAAAATAAATTCTATCATAAACTTAGGCTTAATTCATCTAGGATCGCCCTTCCTACAATACTGCAGAAAATCCCAACAGCCAAAACCAGGTACAGAGTTCGATTCCCTTCCCTGGAAAAAGTCCCATGCCCTCTTTATCCTTTACACTCTGGCGTATGCCCAGCTTTTGCACTATGAAAAATATTTATTGAAAAAATAAATCTGTAAGCTAAAGAAGTGGTCCCATGTTAGGGTCTTAAAAGATTTATTTCCATGGTTATGGAGGTACTATGTGATAAAAGGTAAATCTGTTAAAAGATAAATTGGAATCTTATTATATGATGTGGATTATTTATGTTTATGAGATACGGATTCTTTTGAACCACTATTTATTAATTATGGGTCAAAAAAATTGATCTGAAAATTATTCAAATAAATGTCATTTAATTTGAGACAATATTAAAAACGCATATTTCATAATAAAATCTTGTCTTCAAAATAAGAGCCTCTACTTTTTAATTTTTAGATTTTGAATGATTACATTTGAAGTGAGGTTACAAGTTTCCTTTTTGAGTGGAGGAGATTTTTTTTATCACATCAGGAATCTACAATGTTTAGTATTAGTGATTGTTAGAAAATATTCAATTAATTTTTAAAGCATTAATTCTTGTTAATTTCTTTTTTGGTAATAGTGATTGTTAGAAAATATCCCGTTAATTTTTTAAACATTAATTCTTGTTAATTTCTTTTTTAGGAGATCACCACCTTCCTAAAATTTTTAAGTTTAAACTTTAAAGCTTACTCATTACTATAAAATCCGTGGGACCTCTTACTTATGAAATGTTCATAAAATTCTTAACACCGTCCAAAATATTTTAAGAAGTCCCGCTTCATGAGATCACTATCTAATTATAACTAATCATAAAAATCCATCAATATACATTCATTGCACAATTTTCCACACACGTTCAATTTTAACCCACACAAATTTACATGTACATTGAATACATAAACACAAGATTGACATATACATATTAAATATGTGATTACATGATTTTCATACATCAAATACATAATTGAACAATTTCTAATATTTTCTTTAACTATATATATATATATATATATATATATCACTGCATGATTTACATATATGTAAATGAATAAAAATATCATTAATTGTATATACATAGGGGAAAAGACTCAATTGCCGTCCACGATCCAATACCCGTTCACTTCTTGTTCACCTGACCCTCCAATAACCGTTTACATTTTAGTCATTACATTGTTTTAATTGTGCCAATAAAAATTTACAAATTACACCAATATATGTTCACTACTGAATGTGTAGTTGACAAAAAAATAAAAACACATTGAAAACTATTGAAAAGACCTTTTTAACTATTGAAAACACTTTAAATTTTTGTGGGTTTTTATTGTTTGTGGTAAATATGTATGAGACGAAGGTTTTAAAACACCTTTTTTGAACACCTTTTGGTTTATGGATTCCACAAGGCGCATTTTAAATACCCAGAAGCCAAATTTTTCTTTTTAAGGTCCTAACACGCTTATGAAAAAGTCCAAAAAAATAAATTTGAAATCGGATCTATTTTGCACTTTGCACGAATGTGCGAAATTAACCCTGATGACTACTGGTACGTTTCCTCTATGTACCACAAATTGTATAATCTAAATTAAAAATTTGTTGCTAATTAAAACTACAAAAACCTTGTATAATTAAAGTTGTGGCTTCATATTCTTACGAATCTTATATTCGGTGGAAAAGATTTGATTCCCATCACACTCTTACACACGGTCCCTTTATCCTTGACAGACAACCCCTACAGCATATATTCACACAAATACCATAGATATACACATTTTTATTATTAATTAATTTATATCTACCATTATTATTTCTAGTTTTGCAGAACTATAATTGAGTGTTTGAATGAGTTGCTAAGAAAAGATAAAGATGATTGGTGTCAAGAATGGATATGTCATAATAAAAATAGTACATTGGCAGCCCCCTTATCCGGGTGTCCACAAATTTAAACAAGTTTTGGATTGGTGTTTACATATAAATTATTTCCTCTCCATTAACTCCACGTGGCCTGCCGACCATTCTTAAATGGGTTTGTGGAAAGAATGAAGTGTGATAATTTGAAAGGTATATTTAGGTAAAGATTAAGACTTATCTTCATCAGATCTGGCCTACACACGTTGGTTGGGGAGTTGCATTCAGTGGATACATTGCATGGAGTGCAGAGGAGAGTTTATCTATTGTGGAGGAAAAAAATATGATATAATCTGAATTAAATAATTGTTGTACATTTGGATGTTGATTGAATAAGAGTTTTTCACATATTTTTATTATTAATAAAGAATGTTTTAGAGTTTATCTTTCTTCTTATAAAAGTTTTAGATTCATTTTTGGTCACTGTATATTATTCATATTAGATTTGATTAGAAATTATTATTTTTTATTTTTTATTTTATAGTTTTTTTTTTTTTTGGTAATCTATTGTGATATTTTTTTTTATCTGTTCTTATTTTTTTTCTTTAAAGTTCTATTTGTTATTCATTTTCAAATTTGAATGCTTCATAATTTTTTTATTTAAAATCAGATTTTTTATATTTTTTGTATTTTATTTGTATGCAAAGATCTCATTCTCATATTTGCATGTCTTTGTTTGAATTCTCACATGACACTATCTATCGAGAATGGTGTTTGGTGAATATATAGTGTTTCCACAACCTATAATAGTGAGGTCACCTAGGTTTTTTTGTATATAATTGTTAGATAATTTTTTGCATGGACATTTCAGATTATATTTTATCCATCATCAAAATGGAAAGAAAAAAATAATAATTTATATATATTATAGATAAAGTATATTTTATTATCTCATAAAAATGTATAATATATTACAGATAAAGTATATTATATTTAAATGATTAATATTATATATGAGAAATCAATAAATTGGATAATATTCAATATAAATTTAATATATAAATAGAAAATAATAGAAAAGTGTATAATACACATTATTCTTAGTACTATGAAATAAATATATTTTATAGTAAATTAAAGTAAATAATATCTCATAAATGTATAATATATTATAAATAAAATATGTTATATTTAAATGATTAATATTATATATGAAAAATATTATTTAATGTATAAATAGAAAATAATAGAAAAACGTAATATAATACAAAATAATATAAATTAAAAAAAATAATATTTATATTAAATAAAAAATTTGATATATAATTATATTAAATTTTTTTTTAAAATATAATTATATTAAAATAATAATAAAAAATACAAATATGTATTATCTATTAATAACTAAAAATTAAATGATAATATAATAAAAATATAATATTGGTACATTAATATTATATTTATACAATAGATTACTTATATAAATATAAAATTAGATATACTATATATTATAATGTTAATAATATATTAGTATTATTTATTATATATTATAATATAATAAGTTAATTTTTTTTTAACTATAATTAACATTCTATTAAAAGAATAATTATTAAATTTAAATAAATGATATGGAACAAAGAGAAAAAAAATGAAAAACTCTAGAGACATAAATGACAAAAAAGAAGAAGAAAAGAAGAAGAAGATGAAGAAGTAGCTCGACAAATAGAGAAGTAGAAGGGTCAAACAATGATGAGGAAAAATAAAGCTACTAAAACAGAATACCACACCATAATAAGGGAGTTCATATGTGTTGGTATGTGACAACTGATCATGCTATACAGTACATTTTTAAAACCCTAAAAAATAAAAAGACGACTTTGTAAACCCTAATTTCTGGAAGCTTCTAAAAGCTTGTTATAAGCGGCTGGGATAGAGAGTTGTAGTATGACATTTTTCGCAATATTGTAATAGGTTTTGCACTGGATAATAAAATCATTAGATAGCTGCGGTTTTGTGGATGTAGCCCAGATTGGGTGAACCACGTTAAATTCTCTGTGTTGTCTTCTATGTGTGTTTTATTACTCTATTTTATTGTTCATATCTACATTTAACTTGTTATAGATCTGCCTACTAACCCTAACAATATGGACCAAAGGGCCACATAAAAGATATAATGGACCATAGAAACATTAAAAGACTCACTAGATGACAAGTATAGGATGATAAAAGGATGACAAATAAAGGATGATAAAAGGAGGAAAATCAAGGGGAAAGAGAAAATATAAATGGAAAATATGAGGGCAATCAAAACAAGTTAAGAAAAAAAAAAGAGGGGGAGGGGAGATATGAGAGGGTCAATAAGATGGAGATTGATTTTTTTGATGCATCCGTATTTAGAAGGAACTCAAATCCATCATCATTGTGATTGAGTTTAATTGAGTGGTTGTTTTTTTATGTTTCTTTTGAGTTTTCTCTTGAAAAAGTTATCTTCTTTGATCAGAAATAGATATCTCTCAATTTTTGGTTCTTAGCTGAAGAGATTTTAGTATAAAAACTTTTACTCTCATATCAAATAGCTAAATTTTTTGTGGATGATATAAAATCCTCAGACTAAAGATACAAACCAAAATTCATCATGGATAAAAGACCACTAAGAAAAAGCTAGGTGTAAAGAAAGACCACTAAAAAAAGCTCAGTGTAAAGAGAAAACAAGAGATAAATAGAGAGATTATATGGTTGACAGTTGGAGGCTAGTGAATTCCTTGGTCATTGTATAAAAGCGGCGGTGAATGGCTGTATTACCGACCATATAAATTGATTTATTCTAACAAAGTAAGAGATCGAAAATTTAGGCTAAGATGAAAAAAGTCATTGTTTTTGGAGTCCGCTTCAATAAATTTGTTAGAAAGGACATTTTGAATGTCTGTCCCACACAAGTTAATATCATATTCTTTTTCTTTGACACCACCAAAAGATTAAACTTTAAATAACTTACAAGTGAAGAGAAGAGGACGAAGAATAGATGTGATTTGATACCATTTTATCCTTTACACTTGTCAACTTCTTTCTTTACAACATTCCCCGAATATATTTCAGAGATGGAAGAGATAAAAAAATAGAGAAGGAGAGAATGAGAGAAGAATAGATAAAAAGATAAAGATAGGTTTTAAATATGCATCAAATAAAATAATTTTATATTAAGATCAAAATACGATTTTTTAAAGATATTTGATAAATAAAATAATATTTTGATGAATAAAAAATAATTTTATGTTTTTTAATTTTAAATACATCCATTTAAAAACATAATCCATTCTAAATGAAATTTTTTAAATTGATTCTTTATACATTATAAGCAACACTTGATTAAAAAACTCCAATTTAATAAACAAATGTCTATTCAAATTTACCACTTTTAAATAATAATTTACTATATATATTTAATCTTTGTTTTATAATGCATATAATTATAAATCACAATGTATATATGTGTAATGGTTGAATTTGCATATTTATGTGATTATTTTGACCTTCATATACCTTTTTGTAATGTTTGGTTCATTCTTTTGACCTTCACATATCCTTATCTACACACATTTGCATACATTTATTTATATTTTATCTATTTCTACACATCCATCTATATAAACCACATTATTGAATCCTCCCCAATTGTAATTTAATTGTATTCCTTGATTATACCATTTAAAAAATTCAATTCTTATAAAAATATTTAACCAAATTTTGACCCTTAAATAACTTTAATAAATAAAAATTCAATTCTTATAAAAATATTTAACCAAATTTTAACCCTTAAATAACTTTAATAAATTATTATTTTTTACTGTAAATTAAATTAAATCACCATTCATAACAACAAATTAAAGAAAAACAATACCATTTTTTCATTTTAAAATTTGTTAGTCTATAAATTTTTAATTAACCTTTTATTGTTCTCTCACGAAGTTTGTGTCTAAAATGAGCCCCGATTTAATAAAAAAAATCCCAATAAAATAGAATTGTATTTTTTTTAACTAAGCGAGAACAATTTATTAGACTTGACAAATAAATTCAATCTGCTTGAAGAAAGTAATGAAGCGGCACATACAATTGTGTGTTAAAATTGCAAAACTTTCTTCTTAATGAAAAATTGTCGAGGAATATAAATATAAAAAATATTCAAATTTTTGAACATTGAAACACTTGCGAAGAGAATCGAGCTTTTGACCTTTAAGCATGGAGATCTGGAAACATTTGAATAAATATTTTACATAGTAATGAAGCTGGTTTTATGGGTTTTTGAGAGCTAAGTTGTGTTCTACGGGTAGAAGCACAAAAATGAGTCCACGAAACGTGGAAGTTTTTTCCTTAGGCAAAAAAATGAAATTGGCTTGCAAAAAACGGGATCCCGTTTAGGTTCGAGACCCCGAGCCAAAAACGGGATCGCGCTTTTTTAAAAATGGGATCCTGCTTTTTTAAAAACGGGATCCCGTTTCATAAGAAATTAAATTTTTTATGAATTTAAGAAACGAGATCCCGTATTTTGAAAACGGGATCCCGTTTTTTAAATTTTAATTTTTGGTCGGGTTTTTGCTTTGTTTTTCAGTTCGGGAAAAGGCTTGGGGACCCGAACCTAAGCTTTGGACCTGGTTTGACCTGCAAGTTGAAGGTCCTAGCAATGCCACAAAAAATACTGAGTTTGGGCATATGGCTAACGGTTTTTTTGCAGAATTTTTCGACGAAATTAAAACCCATTTTAGATGAGACAATGTAGATTCCAAATATGTAATTTTTTTTACAATTGGATTATTTTTTCTATTTTTCAATTAATTTCTAATGAAATTGGTCCATAAACTTTAAATATTAGTATTTTTTACTATTTTAATAACTTTTGATCAACATAACATTTTGACGAATGGATTGCACAAGGGCAAATTTCAGACAATTTTTTTTAATTTTTTTTAAAAAAATGCAAAAAATGATAACTTTAAGTCATCTTATGCGTGTTGTACATGATGATTTTTCTAAATGACAAATATGCCTGATAAAAAATTAACAAAAAAAAAAATTCAATAAAAAATTATAAAAAAATATCCAGGGCACGCTTCAGTGAGTCAGAAGTCTTTTCCCAAAAGAATTTAGAAAAATATGATAATTTAAGTCAAAATATGGATGTCGTACACGTGCATGGTATGGTAAAAGAAAATGATTTAAATAGTGGTTTTTATAAAAGCCTATTGAAACTCAATTTGTACAATGTGGGTATTGAAATAAATTACATATTTGGAAACTAGACTTTGAGTACTACATTTTATGATCAGTGACTTGTTTGAAGATTTCATCTCTAAGTGCTTCAAATTTTAAGGTCAAATGTGTCAAACTCTGAAAATCAGGGAAAACACTTCCACTTTTTGGCCAAAAAGTGGATTCAACTTCTTGCCAGCACCCCTACGACGATTTAGTTTTTAAGCCCAGAGTCCAACGATTAAAAAAATAACAGAAAATAACTTCACAATTGGAATGATGTGATTTTTTTGGTACATGATGTGACTTTCCTTACGTTACTGTTGGCTGTGCATTAATTGTCTCACACGTCAAAATAACCGCCTCTTAAAATGTTGAATGAAATAACTGTGAAAGGGCAGAAAACCCGACGAAAAAAGGTAGTCGTGAAAAACGACGAATAAAAGCGGGCGTGAAAAACAGAGGAAAAAACGTGAACATATCAACGACTATGGGCGAAAGATCCGTATTGCATCTCCTCTCGAGTAGCGTGCATCATGGATGGACAAACTCAGTTGGCTATTCTCAAATAGGACACGCCTTCGACGTAATTAAAGTTAATTTATTTTTAAATTAAACATCTTTATTTAATAATTAAAGACAATGATGTAAGATAATATTTTTATACTATAGTTAAAGATAGAATATAATCTCATAATAGATAAGTATGATAAGTTATATTTCTCTTTATATATATATATATATATATGATTTAATAAATATATAATAATGTTATAGATTATAATATATTAATAAATCTATATTTGAAAATAATATTAACATATTTGCATATCTATATATATAAAATGTATACTAATACACCCATCTTAGATAAATATATAATTAATCTTATATATAATATTGTATACTAGCATTATAGATAAACACAACACATTTTGAAACCTCTTGTTTGTTATAAGATAATCATAACAATACATATCTAGATCTCCATTTCAACTAACAACATCATTTCATGATAGTGTGTTTGGGTACATGAAAAATTATAGGTTTCAAGACACATTATGATTTGTAACTTGCATTGCATAGGGTACCCAAAACTCACCATATTTTGTAACCTCTATTGTGGAAAAGTATATCCAATTTACCCAATAGCAGTAACAACTGTGTTGTTGCTACTTCAAATGTAAACCTAGATATACAAAATTTGAAAAACACATGAGTTGGGTATGTTGTCAATTGCAAGTTAATAAATGCGGTGTGTTTTGAAACACAAATTTTGAAACCTCCTATTTGTTATAAGATATTCATAACTTTACATATCTATATCTCCATTTCAAATAACAAAATCATTTCATGATAGTGTGTTTGGGTATGAGAATTGCAGGTTTCAAAACACACCATGATTTGTAACTTGCACCTCACATGGTACCCAAAATATACTATGTTTTCTAACCTCTACTATGGGAAAATATATTAGATTTACCTAATAAAAGGAACAATTGTGTTGTCACTATTTCAAATACAAACCTAAATATATACACAATTTGAAAAACTCATGGGTTGGGTATGTTGTGAATTGCAAGTTAATAAAAATAGCGTGTTTTGAAACACAAATTTTGAAACCTCCTATTTTTTCTAAGATATTCATAACTATACATATCTACATCTCTATTTCAACTAACAACATCATTTTATGATAGTGTGTTTGGGTATGAAAATTGCAGGTTTCAAAACACACCATGATTTGTAACTTGCACTTCACATGGTACCCAAAACACACCATGTTTTGTAACCGAGCTACTATTGAAAATTATATCCAATTTACCCAATAACAAGTACAATTATGTTGTTTCTATTTCAAATATAAACCTAGATATACATAATTTAAAAAATGCATGGGTTTGGTACATTGTGAATTGTAAGTTAATAAGCACAATGTGTTTTTGAAATGGTCTAAAATTATAGTTTAACCATCCATCCTCATCCACATAACAATGAACTCGTAGCTTGATTCAAAAATAATAAACACCCTAGACTTAAAAAAAAACTTACACAGTCAAAATATAGAAATAATTTAGCAACACCCTACTATAAATCAAATTCTCAAGAACAATAAATATCAAGGTAAAGGCTTAGGCCTACATGAATAAGGTATATTGGAGCCCAACCAAATCAAATAAATTCCAAAATCACAAGGCCTTGACTACATGTGTCAAGTTTCACAATCCATAAATGTTGGTACAATCTTTGTCAAATCTAAGAGACCACAATAGGTTTTTCCCATCATTCCTCCAAACCATTTGTCACCATTCCCCCTCCTCCATCATACCAACCCAAAAACATTATCCCTATCCCTCCTCCATCCTATAAATCCATTTTGGGTCCCTATGTCCCACAATGCACCATCACATATCCCTCGCATACTAAGTCCATTTTGTGTCCTTATATCCCAAAATCCCATCCTTCATCTCATCCTACTCATCCCCTCATCTACCAATCCCCTATCCCTCTCACCATTCTAAACATCAATCAATCAATCAATCTTGGCTTTTCAGTTTGATTAAGGCAACATCATTTTCGCCTTTGAATCATTATGTGCATGCTTGTGTAAGTTGAAAAACACAATGTTTAGTTCAACCTACAACTTCATATATAACTATGTTTAGTGTAAATTTTTTTGAATCTTTATGTTACACATATGTTATATCTACAACAATATTATGATTTTTTTCTTATTGCATCACCCTAGGATTTATTTCTCTAACATAAATAATCCAAAACCTAATCTTATATTTTAACATAAAAAAAATAAATTTTTTTACACCCCTCTTTTTTGTTGTTGTGCCAAAGGTATCCTTGCGACCCAACTTAGCAGCTCAACCAGCCTTGCCTTGGTCTTACTTTTTGGTGTGTAAAGGAGAAACTACAAAAATAAGGAGATACTTTTACGGTGAAGAATACTACCAAATAAATAAGTATTAATAATAACTATTATAGTAAATGAGAGGGGTTAGGAACCTACAGGTTGATGCAAGGAATGAATTTGGATCCTAAGAAGATGATACCACTAAAGTAGGTCTGACAAAACCATTAGGGATGAATAAAAGGATTAGTAAAATTACAAATAAAAACACCCATGCCAAAAGGAGAAAGCGAAAGATTAAGATAATTTTTTGTAGAAATTATGATAGCTCATTAGATGTACATGGACGAAGAAAGAATATTGAAACAAAACCAAATAAGATAAGGAAGATTCCAAAAAAAGATGGAAAAGGCTAAAGAAGCCTCAATTGAGTGCACCAAGAGGGTTGTTGTTGCAAGTGATGAGTATCGACCAATACAAGAATCAATATTTATTGTGATGTTCAATAACAATGAAACATCCAGGGTGATTGAGTACAAGTAAGAAATGAGGTGCTATCTCATTTGAGGCGCTTAAGGATGTGATGGATATGCATGATGGGGTCATTGAGGAAAATTTGGCCTCGATTAATGATCTGGAATTTTTTTTGTAGCTTTGCTGTGTTTTTTTGCTCGGGCTGCTTTGTTGCTGATGTTTTGCTATTAAGTTGTTGATGTGTTTCCTGGTTAATTGTTGTTGTCATCATTTTGGTCTTTTTGGGTTGCGGGCTCTTATGGTTTAATCTTTCTTACAACTTTTTGCCTTTGTAAAGGGTTTTGGGGTCCCTTCAAAACCTGTTTTTCTGTATCAAAAATAATGAAACATCTAAAAGAATAAATATCCATATTAAAAGAGAAAAATATAATTTAACCAAATTATAAAATTAGATAAAATAATATGATGATTATAAGGAGTCATTCGATAGAGGTTTTGCAAGTAATAGTTCTCAACCAAGGTGTACAAGTAGGGGTACTTCACCATTTAAATTTTTAACTCATGAACCATATTTTGATCTAGAACTATCAAACATAAAGGCCACAATTAATGAAAAAATTGATGTCTTATTAACCCTAAATTAAAAATAAAACCTCTAAATTTGAGTGAAGAATAGTTAAATTTTATAGTAAATAAAAGTGTGTTTACAAAAAGAAAATATGATGAAAATTTTAGTATTTCAGGAAAGATAAATAAGCGAGGAGAAAGAGGATATAAGGGAAATATGAAATAATTTAGCCATTGATATAATTGAATAAGGATGGGAGATCCCTATAATATTTATCAAAATATCACTAAATAATTAAAAAATTCCATAAAAACCATCTCCTCTTAAGATGAAATGACACCTTAAAAAGGTGAACCCCCCAAATTATAAGTCACCCCCTTATGACAAAAATTCAAGAAGAGTATCCAAATAAGAGATAAGTATTGAATCCTTATGCTAGAGAATGCAAGATCAAGAAGGGATTATGTGATTTTTTTTGATGAGATATTAAGTAGTGGATATTTCAAGATTTAGTTAAGTAGAGCTAAAGGTAAAATAAAAAGATTAGTGAAAAAACAAGAGAGTATAACCAAAAAAAAAAAAAACGAAGAAGAAAGGTTAAGAGGAAGTACAAGCCCCAAGCCACAAAAAAGTAAATAAAAAACACCATCAACTCCTATAAAATGATTACAAATATGACTAAATTCTTGTGTTTGGTAGAGATACCAAAGTGGTAAGTGATCAAGTATATTCATCTTGGAATCTCACTAGAGTAGGGATGAAATTGATTATGACTATAATTAGTTACCAAAATATTTTATGGAATGAAAATAACTTCGTAAAGGGTTTTATTAGTTTAATATATTTCTTAAAGGTAAAATGATAGGTAATGAAAATTTATAATTGTAAATTTTTTTATATGGGTGGTTATTATCAAATTCTAAAATTGGTTCTCACTTAGATCTTAAGTCGATTTGGTTGTGACATATAAACAAGTTATCATCCACATTAGTCAATTAATTAGTGACCCACTTTTCACTAAGATATTAATTGTTTCTATATCCATACCATTTCCCATTTATCCCCACTTTGATGAGAATGTTTTAGTGCAACAATATATTGGTACTTGTGACATATTATCATCTTTGTTTCATCTCTCTTATTGTGCTTTATAGATTCATTCAACCTTTACCTTAGTCTTTTTTTTGGGTATGGTGCTAAGGCCTTGTTTTAGTGAAAATTTCTTCAAAGAAGACTAGTATAAGAATTTAGAAATAACCATTAATTTTAGAAATAATGAGTACTTATTTTAATGGTCTATATGTACATGTATAAATTTTATAGATCGGGGTTCTTAAATGGATTTATTTAGAGCGAAAGTTAACTATAACTATAATTAATAATAAAAATAGGATATGCACCTACACACATATTTACTTTTCCATGTTTCATAATTCTAATGTTTTGGTTAAGAGTGAAGATATACAACTCTAAATTTTCTAGAATGTAGCCTAGGATCTAAAAATATAAAGTTTGCATGAGATTTGTATTATGAAAATCCTCTACATACAACATTACTTAATTGTAGTTATTCATAGTTCTACATGGCATAGTTCTTTCTAGACATGTCTTGGGTTTCGACTTAAGACATTTATTGACACATCCTACCATGCATGACCATCCACAATGGAGTTAGACACTCGTGAACAAAATTTGACAAGGCACATACAATTTTTTAAACATAAAGTGTATGTACCAATAGGTTCAATCGATTCTTACATTCTAATAATAGAAATATAGAGAGTGACACAAAATTTACCACAAACCTCACATGTTCTATTTTGGTGAAAGTTTTGATTTTATATTCAAAAGGACCTTGATATAAGGGGCCACATCAAAATATTAAGACTTTGTGCTATGATCCTTATGTAAACCATTCTCCACAATCTAGTGAAAATTCCATTATTCTTGACCTCCCTCAATACTTGAATTTATACTTGATATTTAACATGGAACTCCTTAAGCCATATTTCCCCCCTTTATTAGATTTCAAAACTATCCAACATCCTAAAAAAATTAAACCTAAAACATTCAAAAATAAAATCAAGGGACATAATTGACACCATTACCACTAATATTGACCATAGTTCTCATAAACTCATTTAGGAAAGCAAGATTGGAAAATATACAAATCAAACTAATTGGTACACTCTTTAGAATATATACACATACTTTTCTTAAATTACTATTGATGCAATGCATATTATTAGAATTAAGAGGGAACAAATGATTTGAATATAGCCTCATACATCCTCTTTAGAAATTTTATCAACACATGTATCCTTTCCCAATATGCACAACATAGTACTTATAAACTTATGTGCAATACCACCCTCACATATCTCTTTTCCAATATGCACAACATAGTACTTATTAACTTATGTGTAATACTACCCTCACATCTGTATATAAAATTATCATGCACAATCATGTAACAATACACACATGCACCTTGAAGCCTTGCACAAGGATACACATGCTAGTGTCTAATCAAACTACATGTGCCTGTGTTTTCTTTAAGTAGGGTCATGTCACTCGTCACTTTGGCCATCCTCGACTTCGTGCCCTCCCCAACTCCCCATATCATGAAAGGGACCCAAGGTACATTAAATGAAATAATTTACAGTGGCCACATCTCACTTGATGATAAAAAACTAGCCCCAAAAAATCCATCACCAAGTAATACTCAATTGCCTTCCACCACTTCGCTACCACCAATCAACGCATCAAGAATCTAACCATGTCTATATCCTCACACACCTACAAAATCTAGGCCATGAACATTGAAGATATATCCAAGTTCACTTGGAAACAATACATGGAAATTAGAAATATTCCTCCCCAATATGGACTTTATGACCCCCAAAGTCTCAAGTCCTCTTGAATATTAAATTTTTTCTTCAACCTTGCTCTAGACACCACTCTGCAAAAATCCATTTGCATGTCCTTCACTCCAAGGCTGATGGTAGTCTCCATATTGGAAATTATGCTCAAAGCCACATCTTGAACTTGGTTTTTAAAATAAAGTTTAGCCACCGATTGAATCCATATTAATTGCCTTATATAACATCAAAATTAATGTCATCATCATTCCTTAGCATCCCTTCACCCACCACTCATGTGAGGGTGATATTGCAAAGCACTAGCATATTGTCATGCTCTTCTTCAACATGAATTGGGTCCTTCGATAGCTAATCCACATCTCCATTTCTTTCTTGATAAACATGAGATATCTTGAAGTCCTCCAAGCTAGCGAGAGCCTCTAAAATATTCACTAGCCATTTATTCAACTTCCAATTTGGGGTGGATCTTTTTCTTATTCCATTTATAGTGATTAAGGATTCCCCCTCCAGATGAATTCTTCTAGCCCCCAAGATCCATCCCATCTGAAGACCCATCCCAACCGAAGACCCAACCAAGCCACCTGAAACTTGGCTTCATTATTTGTCCCATCAACCAATCTCTTTTCCCAAAAGGCCAACTGATCACAGATAAGACAACCAACACGGGATGGGCTCGGGCCCGGGTTACCCTTTACTGCTCCATCGAAGTTCACCTTTATCCAACCATCATCTAGTGGCTTCCATTTCATATCCTCTCTAAGATTGATGTCAAGATCAACCTTTGTAGCCCCATAAACGGGGGTACCTACTAGAACCCTTCAAAATTATAAAAAATGGTTTATATATTTTATTCTCTTTTATGAATTATATGGTGTTGTTGTATTGCTAGCTAATATGCATGATCACCCCATAGTTCGCCCTAGGAATCATAGTATAATATTTAATAGTTTTTAGTTACCCACAAATTGATATTTTATGTTACTTGAATACTAAGATACATTAACCAAATTATAATAGGAATAACATTGTATAGAATACACTAGATAATTTGCATAATATAGGGATCCATGACCAATTTAAAAATCATTTAGAAGAATGTATCCCAAATAAAATATTGGGATTGAAGAGACCATATCAAATCCAATTTATGAATCATATGAAAATGTAGAGAAAATCATCTACATCTTTTTCTTGGGGTATAGTTGTAAGGAGAGTATCAACATATAAATTATAATCCTTCCACTAAGGCTTTGTATGATGTACATGAACTTTGTGCAAATATTGAGTAAGCACAACCTCAAATATTTCTTAGAATGTTTAATTATCCAGAAGGTTCAAGTTGAACATAGATCTAGACTATGGGAAGTAGATCCAAGTAGATTTGACCTTGGAATACAAATCTTTGATATATATTTTTAATTCATCTCCTAAATTTTTTAATATAGTGCATTGAAGAAATTATAATCAATGAATTGTTTTAAAAAATAATGATGGAATACATTCATAATGATTGATGGTTGATAGAGAGCCCAATCCAAAACCCATTACCATTCCATAGTATATAAGGATTGGATAGCTTTTTAAGCCTTGTAGATACTTTTGGAATAAAATTTTCTTCAATTTTAATAAGAATGAGATAGATTACAAGAGAATAGAAGCCAATACCATTCTAGGTAGTTATACCATTCAAAGAACTAAAATAAATACAATTATGTTGAAATATTTTTAGATTTCATTTCCACTAAAAGACTTGACAATACTACTATGTATGATTCATATGGTGTTATGATCTATAGTCTATAATCTAATTGTGTACTAAGCATGAAGTTCGTGTTGAAAGTGCATAACCCTTGCATACATGTTGGTGAAAGAAGAATTAGAGGATGAAATGGTGTGCTATTTATGGTTTCCTCTAATACCTCTATTTTCTTCTAATATTTGGTAATTGCATATCCCTCCTTGCCAAAAAATTGCAAGGATATCATGATTTCATCATCACCTTAGAGGAAGAATCACCTAGCTTAGAAGATTTATCATTTTTAGGTGTGGATTGATGTTTCTGATTGGAAATTTTCTTAGGATTGGAGGAACTCTCAATACCTATTATAGATTTTACATCTTAGGATTCTATCTTATATTTTCCCTTGGATGACTAGGTGACCAATGCATGAGCCTTGGAAATTAAAAGTGACTCCAATTGTGTAAACTTAGCCCGTTTCCATGTTAAATGATCACAAAAGAACTCAAATGAAGGAAACGTGAATGCATCTCTCAATGCATCCACAGTGGAATAGAACATAGAAGGGAACAACCATAAGGGTCCTCAAATCTTACATGATCAAAAAATATATCTTTTCATCCTTGGCCTTTCCACAACATTGTAAAGTGATCTCAATAACTTGAATTTTATTTGAAAGTACTCAATGGAGGGAAATGAATCAGGTGCCAGTGTAGTAAAAATTTCCTTAGTTTGTAATGCCCAAAAATCATTGACTATATTAAATAACTCCTTATACGTATCTCATATTTTCTTTGGAGTCTTGCAAGAGTCTATATGAAATAATAGGCTATATAAAATATGAACTACAATAAAAACCATGGCTTCATCCATATTTTTCTATAGGAAACCCTCTCATATTCTTGATTGAACTTAGGTGTTGTATTACTTAATATAGACCATAGTCCCTTCAACATGAGTAATGTTGTCATCTAAGGTTTCTAGGTGTAATGATTATGCAATGTGAGGTAATCAATTTAGAAGATATTTTTTTCATGTGTATGGCTGGTTTTGAGTTTTATAAAATGACTAAATACTAGTTTTGTATATTTTTTAATGTTTATAGGTTCCATAGGATGAAAATTTAACCCTCCACAACAAGAAAAACCAAACCCTTTTACAAATTTGACATCTGAAAAGTAAGATATACAAAAAGTCATTTTAGATTTGATCTTTGTGTACTTGGTAAAACTTCTTTAAAATCAGGCCTAAGAATAGTGTAGAGCATTGAACTAGCTTTCCAATACCACAATAATCACAAAAATTGATGTCAAAGCCAAAATTAATGGGCCTAGATGTGAAAAAAGGAAGATCTAACTTTAATAGGTAGTAAAACTTACCAACAAAAAATCTAGAAAAACTACCATCTTCGATTTTTTCAAAACTAGCTTTCGAACAATATCTCATTTGTGAAAATATGAATTCATATGCCCAAGTTATTCTAAAATTAATAAATATTTCCTTTAGGGCATACAAAATAGGATTGGTGGGTAGGGGTGATGATTTGGAAATGAGTTTCTCACAGGGGTGATTCATACCAAGTGACACACAGGTGTTGACTAGGTTGAGGATTGGGAAAGTGGTGCCTAGGGATGCATTAATGGAAGACATATGGATGGAATTGACAAAGGTAACTTATAGTTATCCATGAAACTAGTGGTAGTGACACTGATTAAAGGCATTTCTTGTCATTGAGCGACACTAGGAAATTCCAAAATATAGGTGCTTAAAAATTGAGCCCTCAATCATTAGCATGAATAGGGTGTTAATCTTGGTCACCGAATAAACATAGTTGCCAAAAAATAGTGACAACCAAGAATTAAACACTGACCACCAAATTAAAAAAACTATTGGAAAACTATCAAAATGTTGGAATCATAGCTTTTTGCTAGAAAAATGTAGAAGAACACCAAAAAATTATGTAGGTAGCCATTAAATTACGTAGAATTGTTAGAATTAATGGTAGTTGATTTAATACAACATCATATGACTGTATGAATTCCATAAAATTGTATAATTTTTTTGGCATAAATTTAAAGGACCCCCAGAAAATTGTCTTAATTTTTCTTACTTTGATTTCAACATTTCGATAGTTGATCTTAGGGTTTTCAGTTATTCTAGATGCAATGATGAGGTCCACTTTTCTCTAGGATGCATTATTTGAATGCTCAAGGCTAGATCTCTCAAAAAAAAGATAGGGAATCATATATTCTAAGGTTTGATACCATGTTGGAGTTGATTATCCTTAACCCTATACCCAAAAGGACCTACGGTAAAAATACTATCACACAAAGAGAGAGAAAAGTAATGAAATTATTATAATATCTTGATCCATTGATGTGAAAAATAATGAATAATGATACATATACAAATTTGATAAAGGATAAAGAAGTTCCCTAAGTGAAATTCCCTAAATGAGGATTAAATTAGATCATGACATGTATCCTAATTCTATGAATTGAGATAAAAATTACATGACCTACATAAGCTTAAGTATGCTAGTGTGAAAAAGGGATAAAATAAGTAAATAATTAATAAAGAAAGTACCTTTTTAATCTAACACAAGGAGATGATGACATTGAATTAGTGTAATAATTAGGATTTTGTTGATCAACTTGTGATAGGAAAACCATTGGTTTTAAGTGAGTATTCAAGAATAAGTTTAGAGTAGATAGATCATGAGTGATAAAAGGTACAATTTATGGCAAAGGGATATTCCCAATTTGAGGGAATTGAATTTTGTGAGATATTTTCTCCTATTGCTATGTTGGGTTATATTGGGGTATTCTTATCTATTGCTACAACACTTGATTTGGAGATTAAGTAGATGGATATCAAGATAATATTTTGCATCGACACTTAGAGGAGAAAATTTATATGGAATATAATAAAGGATTCAAGGTGAAAGGTAAAGACAAATTATTTTGTAGGATAAAAGGTCACAATAGGGACTAAGCCAGTCCCCACATATGTGGAAGAACAAGTTTGATACACGTGATAGAATTAGGTTTTATAAGTAATGCTAATCATTAAGTGTATTAAAAATAGGTAAATGGTTACATTTTGATTATTATTTTATATGTTGCTGATATGCATATCATTGGAGATAATAAAATGACTATTTAGGAACTTCAAACTCATTTATCTAGTAAGTTTGAGATGAAAGACTTAGGAACCACTAGAATCGATACATATATGGTATGGATTTATAAATGACAAGACTAATATAAAACTATGGCTAGATCAGGCGAAGTATATCTATTGAAATCACTTTGTGGAGGTTTAAAATGTAGGATAGTAAATAGGGAATTTTTCCTTTACTATTTGGCGTAAAACTAAGTATGAAACAATCCACTACATATTTGGAGTCTGATTTAGAGGACATGAAAAATGTTCCTTACACTAGTGTGGTAGGAAGTTTCATGTAGAATAGTTTTCACAAGACTAGATATTACCACTTTAATGAGAATTCTAAGTAAGTTCATGGTGAAGCCAATTATAGGCATATATGAAGAGAGTTTTTAGGTACTTGAAGGGAACTCTAGATTACTACTTAACTCATCATGGTACTAATGATTTGGGTAGAGTGTTGAGTGTATAGGGATTTGTAGATTCATATTGGGCTAGATATCTTGACAACTAGAGGTCAACAAGTAGTTATATTTTTACTCTACTTGGTTGAGTAGTGAGTTGGATGAGAAAGAGGTAGTAGACAATGCCCCTATCCACTACTCAAGAAGAATATATGGATGCAACAAACATGCTTGTAAGATACCATCATGTTTAAAGAGATTATGTGAAAATATTATTTTTAAGAGTAAAAAAGCGATGAAATGTGATTCATAGAGTGTGATTTGTCTAGCTAAGAATACTATTTACCATGCTAGAACCAAGCATATTGATGTGTAATATCACTTTTTATGAGGGAGATGGTTAAGAGTAGGAAAGTTTAGATAGAGCTATTTGACAAAACTTATAAGTACTACCAAGTTTATGTGTATAGGGATGATATGAGCTAATTCCATTCCAAGAACAAGGTTAATTTCTTGGGTTGTATACTACACTCTCTCATGTGGTAAATATCAAGTGAGAGAATCTTAGGGTTTGGGTGATATTCAACTACAAAGATTCCTTTTAGGAAGAGTGTATTTGTAGAATTTAATGTGGTGATTTTTTAAGTATCATGGTATAAAATACATATTAAATTACATGTGGTGATGTTATATAATTGAGTTATGGCACATAATACATGTTTTTTTTGCATGTGGGGGTGTTGTGATAGAAACTGCATGTCATCTAGAAGAAATCACAATTGCATATGAAAATGTTTACATGAAGCATGAAGAATGATGTAGGAACAATTACAATAGAGTTGAATTTCATGTAGCACAATCTAAGAGTAGGATAGTATCTTGGAAGATGACATAAGGTATTTTAAATAGTCATGAGTGAAGTTATCTTTATATGTGCTACTACACACAAGGAGATGATAGTGATGACTATATTGGAAATACATATTTATATCAACAATGTTAAGAGTGTAATTATTGAGTCATAATATGGTAGTGATAAAGTATACATGGTGACTATCCATCTAAAGACACCATATACTTGGTGGTATATGTGGTATATTGATGTCATGTTATAGTCAAATTATAGTTACATGAATCTTGGTATTCATTAGATTGATTGGACTATTAGATGATTAGTATTCTTAGATACACATGTATATACATTATCTTGTGTTAAGATGCCAAGGTTAGACTGTTGTAAAAAATAAAAGGATAATATTGGATTGTACGTTGTTGGTGTAAAAAATTAAGAGAAATTCTATAAGAAGTATTTTATGGATTGATACTTTGTTGAGATATTGTATTGAATCTTTGTTGATTCTAAATAATATAAGTGTGAAAGTATTTTTGAGGTAGTTTTCTTTCAAATGGTTTTCCATGTAAATTTTAAGTCTTATGTGTAATTTTTTGGATGTATACTATTACATTCACTTTTGTACTTGTTAGATAGATTTTTCAAGTGCTATTAATTTATTTCTAAATACATAATCTTAAGTCACCTTCATCTTACTCTATCAATTATATATAATATGCATTAAAATCCATAAAAAGTAAGAAAGAATACTTATATTACAAGGAGTATTTATGTTAGGAACACTTCAATTTGAAGCACTAGAATAAACACTTTGCATCAATATGTACATATATACTATTATATGCTTGAGTTTGTTGTCTTCAATAATTAGCTTAAGGTTGTAAAGCTACTCTATCAAGGGAGTTAACTAAAAGAAATTCCTTGCAATCTAGCAACCTCCTTCAGGCACTTTTAAATACCACATTCCTTACACATTCTTAGATAACATAGATAAGAGGGGACAAGGTTTATAGAAGTCTTTGTTTGACAATATGATATTTTTTTATTGAAATGCCCCTTTATGTATTACTTGATATCAAACTCAAGCTAATTAGGATTGAGCCATATATAATTTTTTGTTTGTGTTGGGTTTTACATGGTTAACACATTAAAAGAATTAAATTTTGATATTGTAGTGTACAAGTCTATAACATTCATATACTATAGTAGACATGAGCTATACACAATCCATGAATGATTAAGTATGAGTGCTTTTGGATTCAACTATGCTAATTTTTTTACATTAACATTTTGGGTCACACTTAGTGATCCATCATCAAGACGTGGAAAATTTTGATAATTAGAGTGTAGGCTTAGTAGTTAAAATATGATATAAATGCAAGGATTGAGGGACTAGAACGAAAAGTGAGTAGAAAAGATAAAAGGAGGAACATATTAAATGAAGAAGAGGTTTCATGTGTGTGTATGTGTGAGTGTGCATGTGTGAATTAAACATAGCCAAGGTAAATTATGTAGAAGATTAATCTTAAAATCATTGTAAAAGAGGCTAATAGTACTAGTAACAATATAAACAATCCCATAAAAAGAAAAAAAGAAAAGAATTTATTAAATAAATTTGAACATAAAATATTGAGATCATTATTATATTATTTAAATAATATATGAAATATACATATTAAGAAAAACACAATTTATTATAAGACATGTCAATATTATTGAGATTATATAAGATATAGAAGAAAAAATCGCTATAAATATAAAACATTATAGAAAAAAAAAAAAAAAAAGCATTAATTTGAGAACTAAACATGTCTATCTCTAACATTTAATTTCTAAAACATTCTCAATAATCACTTCTCAACTCTTCTTTTTTAATTAAATCTATATTAATTAAATCTTATTTACAAAAAATTATTTAATTATATAAATCAATATAAAAAAATTATTCCTTATAAAAATTAATATTAACTTTTTAAAAAATATACTAATCTTAAACATCTACAAATGTTATTTTTAGAGGTGGCAAGATGTTTACTCCAAGAACTTAAAAATCTTGAAAAGGCTCTCAATACGCCCATACTGGAATAATTTAAACAAATTTAAGAAGCTAATATTTTTCAACAAAGCACCCAATAATGCATGTCACTTTTATATTTTGATAAGTTAATTAAACCTAAATTCCTCAATAAAGAATATTAGTGAGAATGCAATTAAGAAGGTATAACCACCATAATGGATATGCTACTTTAATAATATTTAAATAAACTCATAGTCATCTATATGCTATTGACCAAAGACTCCTAAGGATATCCATATTGGGATGCTTTTTCTCTACTTCATCCAAAGTGGGTTAGTCAATGGTGGGATGGCTTATGCTTCCCCACCTACCCTCATATGGGGTATGCTGGTTCCAATTTCCTCACATGGATTGTTTCATGAGGAAATACTTTATGTTACAAAGTTAAATGTTTAAAGATTTTTTGAAAAAAAATTATAATAATTTTGATATTTAAAAAAAAAAATTATTATAGAATTGAGTAGCATTTTTTTTACATGATCAATAATGCTGGTGGGACACACTTTCTGGTATCATGGAGAGGGGGAGACTAGACCTCGTGACCTCTTGCCTACAACAAGATGATTTAGCCAATCGAGGTAGGCCCACCCAAAAAGTGATCGGTGGTGTTGGCGCGACACACCCTTCGGTACCATGAGGAGGAGGGGAAGACTAGATCTCGTGACCTCTTGCTTGCAACAGGATACTTTAGCCAATCAAGCTAAGCCCATCCAAAAAGAAAGATAAATGCTTTTAATGAAACTATGAACTGATGAGATGATTGTTTTTTAATTTATTAGTATTATAAATATAAATTTAATTAAAATGAATAATCGAAAGAATTTTATTTCACTAATATTATAATTTCAAATTCATTTATTTATAATATTATGAATTTTAGATTCAATAAAATTTAATCCTTAGCAAACTCTTGATGAATCATTGAATTTTAGGAAACTAAAAACTATTTAATTATTTTTTTCTTTTTTAATTTGATGTAGACCCAAAAGAAATTAGGATAGAAAACAAATCAAAAAAAGTAGGTGACAATGACATTGCTTATGCTTTGTTATCTTTTCTAAGATTCCCACTAACTTTATCTCCTTAAGATGTGTATAAATTGTATTGACTTATTCTCTTTCTCCATAAATTGTTTTGAACTTTTATATCATATGCTAATGCTATCATTTTATTTGACTTTGGAGACATGTATTTTCTATCCTTTATTAATTTAGACTTTTGATGCGTGAATATAATTAGTGGATGCGTGTTTTTTTATTTTTTAAAGTGTAGTTTGGTAAATAAATAAACTTTTTAAAGTTTAGTTTTGGTTATATATGTGTATATATACATTAGGAAAGTAAGTGTGAAAGCGATTTAATTTATGGTTGAAGAATACTTGTAGCTTTAAATTTGATGTCTTGGGATTAAAAACATGTTTTAATATATTATTTGTCTTAGAATCAAATATTTCTATTGACTTTATGTAGGGACAAGTCTAGGGATCATAGGTAAGTTTTGCAATCTTAGATCTATCTTATACATACAAACCTATAGTATGAGATCTATAATTTTTTGTTCTTTTGCTTGACTTGACTTAGTTCCTTTTATTTTTTTGGCATATAAAAATTGATGGTGCTTATAAATACTTTGGTAGGGTTGTCACTATGCCACAAGAGGGCACACTTTCCTAGGTCAACTCATAGAAATTTGTATACAAGGTTGAAAACAACATTCTCTAGATGGGTAAACCCACAAAAGTGGTTTACAATTCAAATGAGGAAGAAAAACTTGAAAAAAAATGACCCCATGGCAAAATTTTACATTTTGGGGTTCAAACGAACTAGATGGTTCAAACAAACCAAAAAAGGGTTTGCTCGAACCAGGGTTCGAGCGAACCCATTAATTGCATGTACGGGCAAAATTCGAATGAAAACCCCTTTTGGGAAGGGGGTTCGGTCGAACCCCCCATTTCCATGATGTTTGACAAAATTCACAAAAAAACCCTAATTTTTTGCACTTCAGAGCTCGGTTTGAACATGAAAATGGCATAGACTTCACAAACCCAACTAGAATCAGATAGTCCTCGAAACGAGTTATCCAACGAATATAATTTTAATATCTTTTGGTTTTATTATGTATTTGTTTTTTTGGTTTTATTAAACATAGGTTTTTCATCGAAAATGATACTCTATGTTCTGCACATGTGGAAAAATAGCAGATTATCAAAAAAAACAATTGAAAAATATGAGTGCACCAAATATTGAAGTCCTTGATCCAACAAAAAATAAATTGAATTTTGATATATACAAAAAAAATTATGCATTATATGGTCGCACTATGTCTGAGTTGTAATTGGTTTGACGTTGAAACTTGATTAAAGAAAAAATATTCAATAAAAATCTATCTAACCAAGTGGAAGCACTAGATATCAGAGTTACAAATATAAATTCAAAAGAATTAGAATTTTATCCTTCATGGAAAAAAAATTATGCGTTATATGGTGAGCGTCACTTTTTAAAAATGTTGTTTTCTGAAGAAAAAAAACTAGTTTTCGAGGGAGATGGAAGAAAAAGTGCAATCTGATTCCAAAAATTTTGAAAAAAATATTTTTAGAATCTACAAACAAAATATAATGAAACTCTAGTTTGCATCATCTTCAAATTCCTTACAGTTTAGTCGCTATAGGTGCCCGAAAGTGAAGATTTAGTTAAAAAAAAATATTTTAGTGTCCAATTTGGCCAAAAATTGTAAACCACTATTGTGGGATCACCGAGATGTGCATATGCTTCTAGGAATGCGCACGTAGATCTAGGTTCCTTTTAGTGCTCTAAGTGAAGTATGAAATGTGAATGATATGTGAATATTACTATCAAATTCTAGATGTCCAAAATGGGTACGTTGACTGACTTTAAATACAAGGACATAGCAATAAATTTCATAATTTTTATTTAGTTGGCCCTAGGTAGGAAGAGTATAGGTAGGTGTTGAGCAAATTTTAACATAAAATTTGAATTTGGGATGGATAAGTTAGTGACCTCAAGAACATCCCCACAACCATAAACTTGTGTGGGAACATGAAATGAGCTAAATCAAAGTGGGTTACTATTGGGAAAATGTGTTTGAACCTTGCATTCTTAATGTCCATTTTACTACATTTTGTATACACTTACTATTTTGTCTTCTAGTGATTTTAATCTTCTTGTGTGAGAGTTGGCATCACATTTGGAGGATGATTGAATTTTATTTTTAGTGGTAAATTTTGGCCTCATATAAAGAGATAGGCATCACACTTTGAGGTGACATAGTTTAGCCATGTGTCAGTATCTTGTGGTGTGTGTAAGGTCATTATGAAGGGAGTTACATATGATAGACTCTATGACATGTAGGAGCATACAAGAGAAGGTTACATTATAATTTTGACTAACATTAAGAGAGGTTTATACACTTGTCATAGAGTATCTTTGAGTAGGTTGAATGAAGAAAAATTGGGCCACTCAAGTTTGAGTGGTCAAATATGATAGATTATGAAAATATAAGAAGTGTAAGGAATATACCAAGAATAGTTGGGAAGACCAAGACTAAGGAGGGGCATTGGAATTTGAACCCATGCATTTGGGTTCCATACCTATAATGGGTTTGCACTTAGTTTTCCCAAACCATTCATGGTTTCTAGTTTGTACTTCATCTATTTATTGGTGCTTGGAGTTTTAGTTTGTATGGTTGATTTGTAAGTACTATTATGCTACTAGAATTATTCAATTTATATGTTGGTGATACTCCTATAAAGACTTTCACTTCAATTATATTGTAAACCATTTGATTTATTGAATAATACATTAGGCTTCTTTTGAGTCTGGGGATTTTCTCTTAAAAGGTTTTCCCCCACATACACCTATGTTTTGATATATTTCTTATTTTATATTCATGTGTTTCTACTTTTTATAGTTTTAATATTAAATAAATTTACACAATACTCTCCTCATTAGATTGGTGTAGGAAGTATTTACACATACCTTGCTTCCTTTCCGTTGGTATTAGAGCTTGATCACCTTTGATCCTAGTTTTTGGGTAGATGATTTTTTGTACTAATCTTTGATTGAGTGAGATTTTATGTAGATAACTTTTTATGTTAGTATAGGAATAAATTGTAAGAATATTATGAAGAAAAAAAATGGATAAATTTATTGGTATTAATGCTAAGTTTAAAGAAATTAAGACGGAGGATACTCTCTTGGAAAAAAGATCTATGGGTTGCAATATTTGGTAACATGCCACCATATATGAAATAAGAAGACAAGGGTTTGATGGATAGAAAGGATAAGGGTCTTGTGAGACTTGATTTAGTGGATTTAATTTTAATATATGTTCATAATACTATCATAACATATCTTTGAAAAAATCATGGTGAAATTTATTAGGCTTCATATGATATGTTAATTTCCTAGCTAAGATTATTGGCCATAGAGGAATTCTGATTAGATTCACTATTAGATGACTGAAGAGGGTCAATGGATTGTTGTATGTCCTTGGTTTGGTATGAATTTTTTTATTTATAATAAATTGAATGATTCATGTGTTAATTTTTTTAATTAAGTGGAGGGTGTAAGATGGTTTAAGGAGCTATGGTGCAATCTAAGGGAATTCAAATTGGAACTCCATTTTAGCAAGTGATACATGCATAGTTTAGTGCAATAGTTCTACTAAAATGATGATATTTTCAAAGTCTTCACCTTAACCATTGGAACTAACAAAAAAGAGGTGTGTTGCATCCACTTCTATTGGTCATGGTTTCTAGGTACCTAAGATAAATTATTCTTTGGAAAAAAACTTCCTACCAAGAAAACAATATTATGGCACCATAGACTTGGTCACATATGTGAGAAGAGTCTTTAGATCATAAAAAATACTAACCTTATAGAGGGGTTCATAGATTATAATATTGAGTTCAATTTTTGTGAGCACTGTATTTATAATAAAAAATTATGTTTAGTTTTACTCTAGTTCTCACAAATCTTCTAAGATATTGGACAGTATATTTTGATGTTTTTGGTCCTATTAGTGTTCATTCAATTTATATTTTTTTATGTTATGTATATTCTATTGATGATTACAACAAAAAGACATGGATTTATTTTTTCAAAATTTAAACTAAAGTCTTTAGTCATTTTAAATAGTTTAAGGCTCTTGTAGAATATTAGATTTTTTTGGAATAGGATGTCATTTAATTGCAATCCTAAACATATTTCATGTATCTCCTAAGTCCTTGGAAAGTGTTCCTCGACACTAGGATTAGAAAGAGATTAAATTCAAATGCAATGAACATGTAAATTAAAAATAATAATTATTCCTAAATAATAGGAACATGTGAGGTCCAAGATGAGTTCCTAAATAATAGGAGTACATAGGGCACCCACATGGAAGGTGGAACCCACCTTGTTTCAATTAACTATTTAGAGGATTAGTAACACTTCAGTAATGCATGTCTAGGTTCCTACAAAATAGGGATTGTTATTTACAAGAGTCGAGTGGCATTATCAGTTCAATATCAGTTTAGTTTAGTTCAGTTCAATTCGGTTATCTTTAGTTGCATGCATTTATTTTGAGTTGCATGCTAGTTGACTTGAGTTGCATGTAGTTAATTTGAGTTGCATGCTAGTTGAATTGAGTTGCATGCTAGTTGAATTGAGTTGCATGTTATTTGACTTGAGTTGCATGACTAATGACTTGAGTTGCATGACAAATAACAGGTGGATACTTTCAATTAAGTGGGGATGTTCAATCATGCATGATGTTTGAATGAATTGGTGGAGAGATATGTTTTAGTTAACTAAGATTGACTTGGACCCACCTTGGGTGCCCAAGTTGGCATCTTTTAGTTAACACCTTTTGCATGAAAAGATATTTACAAGGTTCAATTAAGTGGGCCCATTCTTGGGCGCCAAGTTTGAGGTGAAGCTTCCAAGATATCTTCTTATCCAGAGTTCAGTTTGGGATGCCTAAATCGAGGAGACTTTAGTTTTGGCTTCAAGTTACATTGTGAAACTCTACTTGCACAATTTTGGCATAGATTTTTGTGAGGAGAGTTTATCTCTTGTATTGATAACTCTTATGTGAGTTTTCATGCTTAGAATTGTCTATAAATTGCAGCAAGTGTATGAAATTTTTATGTGAGTTCAATGAGATTCAAAGAGAGTTTGTTGCAGGTTGTGAAGAAGTATTTTTGAAGGCAAGGAAGCATATCAACAAGGATTGATACAATATTATTTTAATCTTGTTCTAAGGTTAAATGATACAAGCACTATTGATTCTAGTGGTGGAGTTTTTTCTCAAAAGGGTTTCTCCACATATATGTTGTGTCACTTTTATCTTTTGTCTCATTCTTCTACAATCTTTTGTCTCTTTCTATAATTGGTAAAATTGATCTAAAAAATATTAATCATACACAAATAATTGAACCAAAGAACACTTAAATTAAATCTACAGTCACATAGGTTTACAAGTTTTAAGCTACAATTTCACCTTCATTTTCAACATATTTAATGTTAATTAAGTAATATGCTATTAGTTAGTTGATTTATACCCTAAGGCAATTAATTTACCTATCCTAGACTATAGTATCACATTCATCCATTAAATTAAATTAATACCCTTATTTATTTAATTTAACTCCCAAATCCCCTTTTTCCCCCAACTATGAATTAAATTTAAATTATTTAATTCATATTTTCCTCTCACCTCATGTCCCATCCTCCAACTCTCACTTGCACTAATCATAATCCCCACCTAATCCCTTCCTAATTATTTGCACATTCCTAACCTAGTGATTAATTAGGAAAGGGCCAACCCTCTTTCCATTTAGTACCCATCCATCTTATCCCTTCTTCATTAAATATTTTCCATTTTTGAAAGGGAACCCCACATGAGTTTCCCTTCCAAAGTAATCAAAAGTACTTCAAAATAATTTTAAATTCCTTTATTCTCCCTCATCCCCATACCTTAGAGTGTGAGGATAAATTTTACCTTTATGGAAAAATTGTCTCTCCATATTCTAAGGGTGTTAGGAATTAGGTGTTGTACACCTTGCATAATTTTTATAATGTATTTATTTATTATCGTGTGTGTGGTGCACCTAGGGGACATAGAAGTATGTGCATCTCTAGGAGTTAATGTTCTTGGGGCCACTTTATGTTGTATGTAACATTGGGACATAAGTTATGAGTTGTAAAATGTATTTATTTAATATCGGGGAAAGTAATTTAAATAAAGTAGCCAATATTAAATGTGGGGACATGGTTTTGTAATCTCATGCTTTTATGTAATACCAATTGGTAGTTTTGTGGGAGCTTGTTTCTATAAAAACACCCACATGGGTAGTTGTTTAAGGTTGGTTAGTTGGAAGGTTAGATCTTGTTAGAATTTGTGAAGGTTGAAGCATGGCATGGGATGTGTGGTTACATGTTTTTTCACATCGAGTGTTTGTAGAGGGCTTGATGCTTCAATGGTGTTCATGGAGAGCTCTGAAGATGTATTGTAATATTTATTGTTGAATAATACATGAGTGATGGATGCTTTTGGAGGTTGGGGTTTTTCCCTCTTAATGGTTTTTCCAGGGTATATCTTGTGTCATATATTCACGGGTATGTTGTCTATTCTTTTGCATGTGGATTTTAAATACTTATTTGTATAGATTTCTCTTTTGGATTACATGGAAATTATCATTAGATGGAACCAAGTTTCCTTTCATTTGGTATCAGAGTCATGGTTGTGGTTGGATAACCCTAGGTTGAGCAATTCTTGTTTGAGTTTTAATCTATGGTATTGTATGAGAGAATGAAAGACATGGCAATATATGAGGGTTTTGTGAATAACACTAAAACACATGCTACTACCACAAGTATAACTCCGTATCAATTTAGGCCTAGAGCTAGGAAATTTTCACAATTGCTTGATTCTCTTCACATGATAATGTTATTAAATAAGAACATGATTCAAATACCTCTAATTAGGAATGTTGACACAACTAAACCTTTACCAATAAAATTTAATGCAAAATTATTTTGGCAATATCAATGTACACCTAGACATGATATGGAATGATGTATGTATCTTAAGCACCAAGTGCAAGAACTCATCGACTCTAATCAAATCTAGTTGGCCGATGTTAATGATATTTAGGAAATAAATAATTTTTCCACCTAACCAAAACTTGCAGATATTTACAAACCCATTGCCAAGTCATTCATCAAACTTTGTACCATGTAGTGATAATGATGAAGAAGATGATGATCTATCCAATGTTGTCAACACGATAGAAGTTCAACCTTGTAAGAGTTGAACCACTTTGTTTTCTAAAATTGCTTTTACACATATTTATGCATCCATAAACACATCTAATGTTCCTCTTTATATCACCAATCAAATTACAAGGGGGATACTCATTAATCTTGTGTGTCTAGAGAATGTGATCACTAAAGAGTTTATATTTGTGCATGAACTTTACAAAAGATAAATATGAACAATCAAAAGCATGGTTAAAAAATCATGATGGTTTTGTTTGTCCTACGATAGGTTTGATAACTCTCAGTAAAAGCTGGACCAAAATAGTTGGATATTTCATTTACCATTATTTTGACATCAGACTAATTTTGTTTGAAGTTAAGCTATCCATGTCTATGCGCCATGAATATAGTCCCATCGGTTATCTACAAGTGCATAAAATTTCTATTCGAAGAAGCAATACACACTATTTATTGTAGTGTATTTAAGCCTTTGGCCTCTCATAGAATGTTTTTGCTAGATTATTTTTTGCCTCAACCAATTGAACCTATTAAGCCTTGTGAGGAGTTTTTATTCACATCATATCAAATTTTAAAGCTAAGTGTATAGTCAATATTTTCATTAATAATATCTTCTTGAGGTTCCCCAGTCTACTATGACCTTGATGGATGTTTATCCTACCCCACAAGTAGTGGATGAATGTAAGTCCAAACCAAGTATCATCCCTCGTCAACCTAGCATGTATGTTGTAGTTCCACCTCCATCGTCTTATTAAATACCAAGAGATAATCATTCAATTAAATTTGTACCTCCAAAAGAAAAAAAGTAGTCTCCCAACCCATGGTGGTCCCTTTAGTTACTCCTCCAGAGGAAGAGAATATACATATATTGGGGAACACTTCCACCACCCCTTCACAATTTGAAACCTGTGCAAGAAGATATAAAAGTGCAAAAGAGTGTGAATGAAGACGTTATGCCACAACTCATCAACTTTATAAAATTGTGAAACCTCACCCATTCAATCCAACTCCGATGAATTACCTTTCACCCATCCATCCTTGTCATTTCCTAGCTTCACCCTACCACCCTCACCAAACTGTGAAGCTAAACCTTACTTGTCCCAACCTAAGTGAAGAATGAAAGAAGATCACATGAATGATGATGATAATAAGCAACCTATCCTGATACATTTGGATAGTGAAGAAGAAGACAAACTGAAAGAAAAAAAACAATATCATAGTGAACTAGCCCTTTTTTTTCTAAACTGGTGAATTTAAATGGGGGTAGCCATGATAGACCTCTTCATGAGAGTGATTCACCATGTGTCGAACCCGATGCTACTCCTTTAATGATACTTACTGTAGTCCCTTTAGCATATTTTTTGTCTTCCATTTATGATGAGTAAGATTGGGATGCAAATGATTTGCTTTAGATCGACTCACATTTATGATTCCTTTGTGTGTTTTTATGCATTTGCTTGCACGTAATGTGATCTCCCATGTTGTGTTGTTTGGTGTGTCTTTAAATGTTTTTTTATTTTTCTTTGGATGACCCTTGTTGTTCTCATTGGCACAAGGATACAAAGAAAATGAATATGTCGTGATATTCATCTATTTGTATCTCCATTCTTCTTTATGTTGTGAATATTGTTGTCTTGTTGTTTTCCTTTTGGGAATGATGCAAGACATTGATACATTTAGGTATCTTCCATGTTGACTCAAGATCTATGTTTTTTGCCTGAATGTGTCATCCCTCCATTGTGCTCATTTTTCCATGAGTATTTGGGGAACTATACATTTATTTTGAGAATAATCACATTATGTATTATTTACGATCTATACTGACCCCAAATTTGTGGATCCCTTATGTGATATTTGTTGTCTTTCTATTGTTGTTACAAAAGCGTGCACCCTTATTGAGATGATAAAATCACTTAGCGACCTTGTGAAACATGGTATGGTCTCCCTAAGTGTGGGCTCAGATGCTGGAGATCAACCTCTAGAGAAGGCTGGTACCCCTTGGAACTTCACCTAATCTAACCTATACTATTGTTGATGCTGAGAAAATGGGTGAAAGGAAACATGAAAGTGAATCCTAAGACTAAAAGGTGATGCACCAAATGATTTCTTTTCAAACCTACACTGTAGTTTAGACTCATAATATGATCAAATGAAACAATTTTATTCATGCACAACTCAAGTTTTAGCATACATATATATAAGTGCTTCATAAGAAGGTTGAAACTCGACAACCTTAAAAAGGAAAATAAGTATTTCACAATAAAATGATTGTTTGAGTCATCAAACAACTTATAACCTAAATAGAATATGTATACTTCTATATGAAGGTATTAGAGAATGAGACATGAAATTCAAGGACTGAGTATAATATCACAAAAACCATATCCATCATTTATTATTGCACACAAGATATAAATTTGAGAAGGAAAAATACTTGTATTTCATTAATAAAAAGGAGTATTACATAGTTGTATAAGTCTAAAAACTGAGTTACAATTATTGTCCCATCTTGAAAGAACTTTGAAAATAAATTATAATACATGTCAAGAGTGGAAATAACTAACTAAAAAATACCCTTAGTTTTTCCTTATATATTGCTTAATAGTTGCTAAATGATAGGAACATGTTCTTGTTGGGTCAAATCTCCTTTGGGAATCCAAAACAAACATCCCTACCTTGCAAACCCTTAAATTGTTCCCAAAACATGCTTAAGTGAAGAAAAAGTCTTGCCTTGAACTTATCTACCATCAAGGCTCCTTAACACAACTCCTAGATGCTTGGGGATACTTCAAAATGGGTCAAAATTGCCTCTTGGATATGATCCAATTGTTGAAAAACTCATCCAACCTCCTCCTAGATACTTGCAACTGTGCATAATTGTCTTAAATTCATCAAAACTACCTTGACTTTCTCTCCCAGTTTAAAGGACATGTAAAAAATGGTCTTGGGAATGATTAAATTCCCTAGGAAGTAGTAGGAGAACTTCAAGGGTTGGATTTTTCCATTTGTCTCTTTCATTGGACTCTTTATCCAATATATTAATCATTTGTAGGTTTGTTGATCTGTAATAACCTTTGTCAAATATTTTCTCTTTGATTACTTGTGGTTGTAACAATTACTTACTATGTTGCGTTGGTTGTCATGTTGATGACTATAGACTGGTATGAATAGATACCACTCACTTGTTTTTCATTTGAATAACTTATAAGAGGCTTGTCCTTCTACCTCTTGCATATGATTATCATACATTGTTGATGTCATTTTACCATACATGAAGAATTTGGAAATTGTGAATTTTCCTCCTAATCCCTCACTGATGCAATTTTTATCTTGGTGGATATATCCTTCATTGCAACTTTCTCATAACCTTACTCATGCTAAGATTATAACTATGGATCTTCTATTCTCTAAAACATTTTCAATGATCCTATCGAGTTCTCATTTATTTGAACTATCAATATTCACTAACTTGTGATGACTGTTGATCTCCGAGGATTGTCATTGCATAGTACCCTTGCAAGGTGATCTTGTTTCTCAAATAGATCCTCCTTTAACTACCCCTTCTACAATTGATAAGGACATTCCACTGCACTCTGTCATTTTTATGACTGCCCTTCTAATCACTTCACTATGAAGAAGCTTTCACCATATGTCTCATCCACATTATGACCATTCAAATTGATGAAACTTATATTCCCCACCCAAATATTACCAACGTTACTCCCATTGTAGCATTAGACCTACAACTCTTTTTAGTGTCTTTCAAATCTTTGGGAGATTTCTCTTCACACAAATTTTTTCCCTAGTCTAAGCTTACTCAACTTAGCTTCCTATGGTCATCTCCATGGAAAAATTCTTCTTAAAATCTTGATAGGGAATAATAGCTTTGGTAGCCTTTTCACAATTAGTATACCCATATACTGGCATTTTGTAGTTTGGTCATTATGAATATAAATTTCCCAAAGCTCCCTTCGGGTTATTTTTATTTTTGCTAAGTATCAGCCCGCATCTCATCTATTGAAAATATCATCAGGCTCCTTTCACAAAAGCTTCGTCTGAATGCTACCACATGTCTGGCAGGTGCTCTTCGTAGGGATTTCTTCCTTTGCTCTTCCAACGGCTCCCGCCATGCCTCCACGTGTTAGCAATTCGCACACTTCAAGGCTCCATCCCTTCGCTTCCCTATCGGGCCCCAACCACATGCCACGTAGCATCAGTCTACATACATTCCTTGGCGGCCCCCACCAGCATCGTCGTTTGTAAGGAAGACCTCCACATGTCTTGACCGCACAATATTTCACTACAAGGAGGTAAGAATGAACCACAAGCCCTAACCTATTTCCACACAGATCTTCTAAGGGCTTCACTGTTTCACTACAAAGCAAGCAACAACCTCACCGTAACTGCCATTGTGAGTGAGCGACATGTGTCAGTGCTCTATTCTGCTGGGACCACTACCATCATTCGTAGGGGATGCATTTGGCTTGAGGGCGACCACGTTCATGGCTTGAATATTCTTCCATTGTAATGGTCAGGGAAATAATTGTTGTATGCATCATTTCTCATGATAGATGGATCTTTTATGTTAATGGCTCACCATGCGGTGGGTTTTTAGTTATAAATATTACTTCTTCTTTTGAAGAAAGGATTCAAAATTTATAGAGAAATTTTTGGAAAGACACCAGGCCTTTGTATTGTTTTACATTATTGAATAGGATTTGTAGATTGTGCCATCGTTCAGCCTTTCTGTTTCTTAACTATTTGATAAAGCTATAAATTGTGCCATTATTGTATTGAGTAATTTGTTCGCAGACTTATAATTTCAATATAAGCTAGCTGATTAAGATATGTCTCTGACTCTTCTTTTCAGTAGATGTGTGGGAGTTATTTTATGTCATTGAATAAGTTGTTCAAATTTCTATTTTGATTTTTGTTGTTCTGGGACATAGCAAATTACTGAAGGACCCTTAAATCATATCTCACAGATAGGTTTATCGTGCACATATCTACTTATTGGTGCATCACCTTAGATTAGATTTATTTTATATTCATTTCTTTCTACCCCTTTTCAACCCCCAAATTATAGAAGAAGTCGGCTTCTTTAAAAACTCGGAGGTCACTCAGTTTAGCACAATAGGTCCCCCCTTTAACTAAGTTTCCCATAAAGGTTGTTACCTTGTCAATTTTTGGCTTCAACAGTTTCTTTTTTTTGGCATGCCTGGTGGGACAGCTTAAATGTACCTAAATCAAAAGAAGGTGTATGAGCCATCAACCTATTACTAGGTCTCAAACAGTGAATAATCCTGCCTTTTTAGTGTCGCTAGTAACAGTACGAACCCAGACTCGTCTACTGAACATTTTGATCACTCCACTAGCCATGTTGCAAATTATAAACAAAAATTATGTGGCTTGGGATGCCAGAAGTCCCCTTGTAGCCCCAGTTGCACTCGTCGTTTGGGCCCTGATCATGGTCTCTGCTCTAAAATCTATTCCTAAATTCACCAGAGATGGTTCAAGAACACCATTCGAACATCTGCAAGATGTAGCAGATGCGTGTTTAGTGCACAAAGTTACAAATCAAAACATAGTGCTAAGGTTGCTCATGGCCTCCTTCAAAGGGAAAGCATTAGACTGGTACCACACTTTGTCGGCTAACACTATCGGTACTTGGGATCAACTCAAAGATCCTTTCTATGAAATATTCTCAAACAATGGAGATAGATCTTCACTATACCATCAACTAGCAACAATAAAGTGGGCCCCATCTGAAGCCATGACTGACTTCAACGCTCAATTCCATACAACTTAGCAAAGAATCCAAACAGTTATTTGTCCATCGACTGAGTTGGCGTTCATTATCTATTTAAAATCCATAAATGTTGATATCTCGATGATAATCCAGTCTCTTGATGGAACCACTCTACCAGATGCATACAATGTAGCAGTCAAGATGGAGAACAATCTGATTGATGTCAGGAAGTTTCCACCTCGTCCCATCATGCCTATATTTCTTGAAGTATCATTTCTCACCGAGGAGATGCCATCTACTAGCTCCCCCGCACCTCCTCCATCTATGTACACATATCCGAGTGTGCCACAAAATATTGCTTCTACATCTAGCTCTTTGAAGGATGAGATGAGCAACATAAAATAATTGTTGCGGAAGCTAGCAAATGAAGTAACTACTATCAAGCGCAACCAAGCCGCTCCTCCAAGACCAGCTTACCAAAATTATTATAGAACCAATATCAAGGAGGTGCACGCACAAATCCACAAGCTCAGACGACTAACCAAATAGTGTTAGCTCCTACTCTGCTCAAAGCTACTCAGCCAAGTACAAACAAAGAACTAATCGCAAGGTAGAACAACCTCGTCAAAGATATCAATCCCTGGTGTTTTCCCTGTGGTGATGCGCATATGCCTCAATTTTCTTTGTGGAAATTTACAACAAAAATTTGTACAAAAATGCAATCAAGGTGTGGCGCCAAGTTCAAGAGGTTATACATATGCCTCTCCACAAATGGAGAATGCAGTGCTTACCACGCAAATGCAAGGAATGTCTTTGGAGCAAGAAAATGATATAGCCCCCGATCATGCCCTTTTCTCATGGATGGAAGGAGAAGAAGTTGTGCTCATGTACGAGGAATCCACATCAGACACCTTGCATGTGTAGTCTGACTACATCACTCGATCAAAAAGGAGATTCACGGGTGAACCGGTCACTCTGAATCCTATAATTGTCCCGGATCAACCCCTTGGTTCTACCACAATTTCTTTGTAGCCACAACTACGCAAGGATATTTTTATAACCGGGGCCAAAGAATAGAAGCCTCCAAATCTGCCACCATTCAACATAGTGGAACAATTGAAGAAATCTTCTGCTAATGTATCCCTTTGGGATATCTTAGCTATTCCAGAGAAAAATTCGTTGTTGCAGAAGACCCTCGAGGAAGATACAATTGTTCAACTGACAGAGAAAGTGCTCAAAGGAAAGGCTCCTGAACCATCATCTCTAGCCAAAGTTCTTGCAAATACTGTAGAGGAGACCTCTACTGAAGTCAAATAAGAGAAGTCAAAACCTAAGCCGTTTTTCTTAACTCTCATTGTGGGGAAGAAACTTCTACATAATTCCATGATTGACTCTAGTGCTAGCACGAAATTCATGCCTAAGCAGATAACATCCAATCCTTAGGACTTAATTATGAACCCTTAAAGAGGGGGGTTATGCAGGTGGATGGGAACAAAGTCAAAACTGTAGGTGTCATCAAAGACCTCCCCTTGAATTTATTCTCCTGCCCTAGCATCACATTTCTGCAAGATACTGTGATCATAGATGTTCCTCCCCTGTTCAGCCTCTGCCTATCCCGAGAATTCACCTCAAAGATACGTGGATACCTTTCATTGGATTTGTCGCACCTAATCCTCAAGACCAAGAACATAGCTAAAATGAAGATAATATCAGAACCTTTGCATTCAAAACATGTATCCGATGAAGCCGTGATCAACTTCGAAGCTGCTCATACCTCTTTCACCAAAGAAGAAACTTATGGTATCAAGTTGCTTGAGGATGAGAAGGTAACCAAAAACTGGATTGATCAAGAAGAGGACCTCTTGAGCGAATGCATAGATGTTGATCCTTTTGACAACTATCATGCTACTAGGTTAGGCACCTACGTAATTTATGATGAGGATCAAGAGATCCCGAAGGTAGTAAAGGACCCTTGTGGTCAAACAAACCTCAAAGCAGTGGACATTGCACTTTGATGGTGCAAGATGAAAGGTTAGCATTGGTGCCAAGATATGCTTAACATCTCCAACCAATGAAGATATCCTCAGGTCTTTCCACTTCCAATTCACTTGCTCAAACAATGAATTCGAATATGAAGGCCTTGTGCAAGGTCTAAGCCTCGTAGAGCGGATGGGTATCAAGCAAATGATGGTTTTCAGAGATTCTGAACTTGTAATTAATCAAGTCAGAAACACCTATGCTGCAAATAATGTCTACATGTGGTCTTATAGACATAGGTTTTGGGACCTCATTGAAAGTTTTGAGGCCTTTAACATTCACGCGGTGCCTAGGGAGCAAAATTCAATTGAGGATCGTCCAGTGATGATAGGATCTCAATTCAATCCTATCTCTGACTTGATTAAGAATGTACACTGTATGCAAGTGATCGTCCCACCCTCCATTCCAAATGAAGATTAGAACTGGAAAGTTTTCAAAATTGATGAGCACATCGCCTCATTCATCCAACAATCAAAAGAGTTTTTTGATTAGCTTCAGCCGAAGATTGAAGAAGCATATGAAGGGCAGATCATTCGGCTGAGGTCCAACAAGATTATGAAATTTCTGGTCACTCTCGAGAATATGTTTGACTGTGATGATGTGAGGAATGATAGGATAAAATTTGTGGTAGACAGGGAGGACTATGCCGATCTTGAGGTTGGAGATGGAAGAAAACTAAAGTCAAAAAGTAAGTTTTGTAGCATGACAAGGATAGACTCACACACATTTGCGAAAAAATATGAAGGATTTGTTGCCTAGTCTTATGATGAACTCAAGGGATACGATCTCGACATCATCCAACACACTATCAAACTAACAGAAGGTGCTAAACCCATCCGCTAGAAGTAGAGGCCCATAAAACTTAAGATTGAAGCCTTGATGGCGCAAGAGTTAAAAAAGTTGATCCAGTCCAAGATTGTGTTTCCAATCAAGCACAACACGTGGGTATCTAACCTTGTTCTGGTCCAAAAGAAGAATGGATACATTCATCTCTGTGTTGAATTTTGTGACCTAAACCAAGCATCACTAAAGAATCATTACCCACTACCTTCCATGGAATCAATCTTGCAGACTATGGAAGGTTTGAAGATGTTTTCTCTATTAGATGGATTTTCGGGCTACAATCAAATCCAAGTTAAAGAAGAGGATCAACACAAGAAAAAATTCACTACCAAGTGGGGAACGTTGACATTTTCTAAAATTCCTTTGGGCCTCTCAAATGTGGGAGACACTTTCTAGTAGGTAATGGATATCACTTTCAGCCAATTGATCAACAAAATTATACTCATCTATTTAGATGATCTGACTGTATTCTCAAAGTCTAAAGATGATAATTTTGATAATCTAGAGGTGGTTTTCAAAAAATTCCAAGACTTTAGAGTATCCTTGAACCTGAAAAAATGTGGCTTTGGAGTGCTGCAAGGAAAATTATTGAGACATGTAGTGTCCAAAGAAGGAATCACAATTGATCGTAAAAGGATAAAAGTGATCAGGAAAATTCCCCTACCAGTCAACAAAAAAGGAGTCTAGTATTTGCTAGGGAAGGTTAACTTTGTAAGTAAATTAATTTCTGATTTTGTAGGAATAATTAAACCAATCACCCTAATGTTGAGAAACGATCAATTATTCAAATGGACGAAAGAAGCAAGAGAAGACTTTGAGAAGGTTAAGGATGCTATTTCTTCAGCTCCTATAATCATAAATCTAGACCTGTTGAAGGACTTCATCATGTATATATTCAGTAGCAAGACAAGCATTGCTACTATTTTGACTCAAAAGGACAATGAAGGAAAGGGAGAAAATCTGATAGCATTTCACTCCTAGACCTTAAAGGAATATGAGATCAACTACAAATTTGTTGAGAGGAAAGCATTCACAATTGTAAAGGGATCAAAGAAGTTCTAACATCTTATATCTTTCAATAAGGTGATTTTTTATGTCTCGTATTCCAGTGTGCGCGAATATATCATGGAAGGGGAAATCACTGAAAAAAGGGCCAATTGGATCACTAAGATTCTTGAATACGACATTGAGGTCAAGCCTACAAAGACCATTTGAGGAAGAGGGATGTGCAAATATTTGGCACACAATGAAGAAATGGAAATTGAAGAAGAGAAATCAAAGTTGGTCCTAACAAATGAGTCTGAACCCAAAGGCTAGTGGTTGGCAGATAGAGTAAGATTTATGCACATCACAAAGTATCTATCGAGACTCCCTTCTTCAAAAAGAAGATTCTACCGACTGCAAAACAATGGATAATCACTTATTGAAGGGGTCCTCTTCAAGAGGAATTTCAACGGTGTTTTTCTATGATGTGTCACTATAGAGCAAGCAAAGAGAATTCTCGACACCTTCTACAATAGTCCTGAAGGCATACACTTCCCTACAAAGACCACCACCATCAAAATCCTATGCACTGGGTACTTCTAGCCTACGTTATTCAATGACTCATACAACATGGTAAAAGTATGCAAAGAATGCCAATTCTTTGCAGGAAGAAGGAAATTTTTTGCAATGCCTCTCAATCCGATAGTAGCAGATGAGCCATTCATGTAATGGAGGCTAGATTTCATCAGAATGATGAATCCTGCCTCCAGTGTCGGCCACAAGTGGATTCTTACTACCATACACTACTTCATGAGATGGACTATAGCCATGCCACTGAAGAATGCAACAAAGGCGAAGATTGTGAACTTTCTCGAGGGGCTAGTAACGAGGTTCGGCCTACCAAAGACTATCATTTTAGACAACACCAAGGCTTTCCTAGGCTCCAAGGTATGCCAATTCACACTTATGTATGGAATATTCTTGAAAACATCATCAAATTACTACCTGCAGGGGAATGGCTTGGTCGAGCCGACTAACAAAAAATTGGTCTGACTCATTAAAAAAATTAGGTCAAATCACGAGAAAGAGTGGCACAAGAACCTCCAAACAACACTCTGGGTGGACCAAATAACTCCCAAGCAAGCCCTGGAAACTTCATCGTATGAGCTAGTGTATGGGAAAGAGGCATTGTTGCCTATCTCTTTGGAGATTCCTGCGCTACAGTTTCTCAAATTCCTAGAAATTGAGGAAAATGGAGCTATGGAGGTTTGGTTGGCCAAATTGTTGGAAGTGCAAGAGAAAATGGGAAAATCCCTAATGGCCATGTCCAACCACCAACATGTGGTTAAGAGATGGTTCGATGAGAAATCTTTCGACCAAGGTCTAAAGTGTGGGGACTTGGTACTAAGATTCAATGAAAGGGTCGCGAAGCCTAGCCAACAAGGAAAATTTGACAGTCTTTGGGAAGGGCCTTTCAAAATAATTCAGTGCAAACAACATAATGAATTTGAATTGGAGAACATGGAACACAAAGAACTGGGTATTTTGGTTAACGAAATTCACTTAAAATTGTTCAATTAAGCTTTAGTTATTCCGCTAGTGTAAATATGTGAATATTGTAATTATTTTCCTTTGTTTTATCGGTCGGTCTTTCCAATAAATCCACAATGCAAGAAACTGAGAAATCCATGGAACACATTATTGCATAAGCAAAAAAAGAAAATGCTACCCATTATGCAGAAAAATGAACTCATGTGCGAAGAATTAAATTTAATCCATATTGCAGAAACACATGAAAAAGACAAAAGAGGTTTAATATAAGAAAGTAATTCGTTATATATATGTTTTGATAAATACATTTCAAAATGGCTCTGAGGCCATACGTTCAAAAGTATGACTATATACTATGCAGCTTCTATATATATATACAAAAATTCCTTTTTCCAGGAATATCTATACAAAAAGGGCAAAAGAGTGTTTGAAACTTTAATTATCTGGAGTAGGAGCATTATCATCAACAATGAGAGCATTGTTTTCACTAGCAAGAAGGTTTTCACTAGTAGCAACGGGGCCAGGAACAACAACATCAGCACCAAGAACCAGTGGTAGAGGGAACATCAGGTTCCTAAAATCTGTGTACCAGTCCATGTCATAAAATAACACCACATTGTAGCAGTGCAACAAAAAGTGACATGCATGAGTAGCTCTCTCATGATGCTCAGCTAACGAGAGAAGCCAAAACTTGCTCAAGAATGGCACCCATGGTACCACCACATCTTCTTCAATGTTCCTTCGTAGGTCACTTGCAATGGGAAGGCCTAGACCATAGACTACATGGTTCACCACCTCTCTGAGGTCACTGAGGTACTTCTTAAAAAAAAATTGGAGTGTCAGACGCAAAATCATAGCCTTAGGGACCTATATGTCGAGCAAATAAGCAACGAAGTGGGAGAAGATATCAGTATTCAACCGATACTTTTCTTCATATTCAATGCAATCTCTACCCAAAACCCATTTCATGACTATAATAGCCAAAAAATGCTTGTTTTTGGTCATACGCTTGAGGCACCTATTTGAAATATCTCCTAAAAAATGTTTTTGGGACTTGTTACATACTAGCCTAATTGGAGTGTTCATGGTATCAGACTTTGCTCAGCTATCTAAGCCTAGCTCTATGCAAACTCAAATCCTACTCAACTGCCTAAACAATAATCCTAGGAAATCACCTGATGCCAAATTTTGCTAATCGCTAAGTGTGATTTCGCTACTATATTAGGGCCTATTTATAGAAATATCTGAGGTAGCCTACATGCCATAAGCATGATGCTAATCTATTGTTAGCTCAAAAATACCACTAAAGGCCTACTCAATTTTCCAACCCAGTTGCATTTGTAGGTACGAATTGTTGCGTGCAAGATTAATGAGCGATAATCAATTAGCATGAGTTGGTGGAAGTCCCAAGCGATAGCTCATACAAATGGATGGTGAGGTGTCACACTGCAGGAAATTTCGAGCTTCGAGGTTGAACACAAATCTTTTCTAAGTACTCATTACGTCTTTGGTTTAATTATTCTTTTTGGGATATTAATTGCCAAAGCATGCAAAAGGATAGCGAGCTTTCAACCGACAACTTAATTTCCTAGGAAAATCATGTCGAAGGACATGATCACTGAGGTAATTATGAATTCTTGTCTTTTCAAAAAGGTAATTAATTCATTTCGCATGGGCAGGAGAGCTGGTAGTACATGTCGAATTAAATGCAAAAAGGCAACTGTTGTCTACCGGTTGAAGGTAGAAAATCGAAGGAAAAAGCTAAGTATCGCATATAAGAGCTAAATAGAGTAGAAAACTTCTCGACTACGCAAAAAGATTTTGAAGTACAAAATTATTGAGAAGCCTAGGTGTGGTGCAAATAGCAACAAATCAACTAACTACAAAGGTAATTGCAGGAGATTCGTTGCCTCGATGTGGATTGAACCCAAAGAAAGAGGCAAGAATTCCTTTGGGTTTTGCATTTAGAGCCATGCATAGTGTTTTAGGTTCCATTCATACCACTTCAGTGTGCTTTTTGAGTATAAGCTTGTAAAAAATGGAGGCAACCCAAGGTTCTCAAGCAAAAATACAAGGCGAGGGAATGCAAAGTTTATATGATGCCATGCGTGCAGTGCCAACCGCCTATATCTTCAAAAATGTCTCTTACGCTTCGCCTGGTATACCAGAGAAGCCAATGTGGGTGAGTACAAGGGTTTCAAAAAGGCAGACTACCCACAAAGACCAGAGTCAAATTAAGGAGGAGTGGGATAATATTCATGATCCCATCCTCACAAAGAACCCTAAGACTCTTAGTGAGGCGACCTGCGAAAGGATGAAGAGGAATAACGACCTAGATTCCTTGGTGCAGAAGTGTTGGTTCAGTGGGCTCCCACAATATATGGTCCCATTCGTGCACTACCGCCCAAAATTGGTCGATGAATCCATCAAGCATTTCAACACAACTACCAACACCATTGAGGGTCAAGAGCTAAGATTTATCATCTACAAGGAGGCTATCTAGGATATGGTGTGCATCCCAAAATGAAGCTCCAAGGTAGATAGAATGGATTCATTCACTCTAGCAAAGGGAGACAACATATGGAAAACCAAAGATTTTTCTCTAGAATTTTATAACAAAGAATCCAAAAGGCCCAAAGAAGCTTGTAAAAAGCCACCACAGATCCCAACAACGCAGAAAAATTTCAAAGAAGACATGAAGGATGCCTTCTCAATGATGGCATCTATTTGTGGCCTGGACACTGACATATATGTTTAGAAATTTCAACTAGCCTTGGGGTTCCAATTGTGCAAACGATGTTATCTTTTCTGGTACAACTTCATAGAATTCCTTGTTGAGGAGTGTTGGCAAAACAAGGATAGACAACTGAGAGGGGCGGGGTGAATTAGTTGTCATGGAATTTAAAATTATTTAAATTTTAATCACAAATCTGATAATTAACAGTGAAAGCATGAATCAACAACACATCAGAAACACACAACACCAAGATTTTTGCATGGAAACCCTATTAGGGGAAAAACCACGGTGGAGGTTAATCCACAATTTATACCCTATTGAAAGTATAAAAGAAATGAATAAGGAATGCACATGCATTTAGGCTTAATGCCTAGAGCTCACTGCTTAGAAGGGAAGGCTCATTGCCTTACATAAAACAATCATATTAAATCCATCTGATGAGGTTGAACTGAGAAATTAGCTTCTTCAAAATCCCGATGACAGTTCCGATTAGGCAAAAAAAATACTTCTTCACACTTCGCTCAATCTTCTTCACACTCTTCTCTGCAATCAAATGATCTGATATTAATTCAAACATATCTTACACACACTTCACATACATTCATTGAGCACACACCAAAAATGAGGAAACAATCACTCTTATATATTTGCTTCATGAAATTACATCAACAATTCTGTTGGCCAAAGATAAAGAATAAATGAATTACAAATTGTCAGCCCAATTCATGAAAAAGTCTCAATGTGTACCAACCTAAGTTGGTCACAACATAATGAAGACCTAAATCAACATCCTTGAACATGCCAAGCATTCAAAAATTAATCCACAAGGATCTGCAACACACTACAACCACCATGTCGGCCAAGAACATGAAAACTTGAACACACAAAGGAAAATCCTTTGATCACGAGCACTCCAATCAACACGAATGTACAATGATGATAGAGCATGATATAGAACCATTAGTGAACATCATAGTAGCATACACAATGACTTAATTTACCAGAATTGCATTCTCTTCTTCCAGAAACACCTGCTACAATAGCAGAATAACTGTAGGAACTCAAAAACTCATAACTCACTCCAATATTGATGTGAACCTCTGAAACTTCCAGAGAACATACTAGATAGGTTCATAAATGAACCCTTTGATACATGACTTCTGAATAATAACTTACAAAACTTTCTACCACTCTGATCTTACAGGTTCATAGACTGCCTGCAACATATTTATTATAATTTTCTCAATATCCTCAACATATATAGTCTTAATAATCATCAATGCTAATAGTGTTGACATCAATGACAACCACATATCAGCAACACAACCACAACATTCAACAATCTCCCCCTTTGGCATTGATGGCAACACATGATGTGAAAAATACCATCAACACAACTAACTCTTCTCAAACTGTTTTACTCTTCCATCTTCTCCCTTAGTTCTGATTGCTCTTCTCCCCTTTTCTTATACAAAGGTTTTTTACATTAATCTTCTCCCCCTTTGACATCAATGGAAAAGGTACACAAGCTTTGAACCACATATTTGAATCATCTGACTACTCCCCCTGAGTAGCAACCACCACAACATCAATCTGAAACAAGATATGACTATGAGTACACAGATTGATGTAAAGACTTGCATCTTAGTTCAGATTAGGAGGGGAAATCACCCCTACCTTTCCTCTAAGATACTCAAAAGTATCTTTAGGCAACAGTTTAGTGAATATATCTGCAATTTGTCCCTTAGTGGGCACATACTTTAGTCTGACTTCTTTATCACTCACTTTGTCTCTCAAAAAGTGATACTTGATAGATATATGTTTTGTCTTTGAATGTAGCACCAAATTCTTAGAAATGTTTATGGCACTTCAGTTATCACAAAATATAGCAATACGCTCATTATATTCAATTCTGATATCTCTCAACATCTGTTTCATCCATATTACTTGAGTGCAATTGTTTGCAGCAACAATATATTATGCCTCAGCAGCAGATAAGGAAATGGAGTTCTACTTTTTACTTAGCCAAGACACCAACTTCTTCCCCAAGAAGAATGCACAACCACTTGTACTTTTCATATCATCCACATCTCTTGCCCAATCTGCATCTGTAAAGGTATTCAAAGTTAGATCATCATCTTTAGGATACCAAAGACCAAAATCAACTGTCCCTTTCAAGTATCTGAAAATTCTCTTTATTGCAGTCACATGTGATTCCTTTGGATCAGCTTGATATCTAGCAACCATACATACAACATTCATAATGTCTAGTCTGGTATGAGTCAAATAGATTAATCCACCGATCACTGACCTGTAACTTGTTTGATTAGCTTTAGGAGAATCATCATTATGTGTTAACTTGCATCCAATTACCATGGGTGTACCTACAGGTTTTGAGTCTTCCATGCCAAACTTTTTCAGTAACTCTCTTACATATTTGGATTGAGATATAAAGATTCCATCATCTAATTGAGTAATTTGCAATCCTAAAAATAATTTCAGCTCTCCAATCATTGACATATCAAACTCACTTTTCATTTCATCGAAAAACTTCATGCATAAGTCATCATCACCTTCAAAAATAATATCATCAACAAAGACTTCAATAATCAACTCTTTATCCTGATCCACCTTGAAATACAGATCATTGTCAGCAGTACCTTTATTGAATCCAAGCTTCAACAAGTATTTATCTAGTCTAGCATACCAAGCTCTAGGGGCTTTTTTGAGTCCATACAGTGCTTTCTTCAATCGATAAACCATATCTTCTTTATCAGTCAGTTGAAATCCATCTGGTTGCTCAACATAAACTTCTTCTTCTAATTCACCATTTAGAAATGTTGACTTCGCATCGATTTGATAGAATTTGTAATTCTTGAAAGTAGCATAAGCAAGAAATAACCTTACAACTTCAATTCTAGCAACAGGGGCAAAGGTTTCTTCAAAATCAATACCTTCCATCTATGAGTACCCATTACATACCAATCTTTCTCTATTTATGACCACTTCACCTTGTTCATTCAACTTATTCTGAAAGACCCATTTGGTTCCAATCAAATTTTTATTTTGAGGTCTAGGAACAAGATTCCATGTATCGTTTTTCTCTATATGCATCAGTTCTTCCTTCATTGCATCCATCCAATATTCATCTTTACATGCTTCATTGACATTGCTAGGCTCAGTTTTGGAAATCAGACAACACTCTTCTGCAATCCTTCTTCTAGTTTGCACACCTTTGTTCTTGTCTCCTATAATCTGATTTTTAGAATGATTTAGCTTTACATACCTTGGGACTTTGGGATTCTCTCTAACTTCTGGTTCTTATGTTCTCTCTTATGTACTTCCACTAGCTTTTCCTTCATGATTCTCTTGATTCACCAAAACAATTTGAACTTGATTTTGTGTCCGAGTAGTCTTTCCATTATCAGTACTATCATGTTGCTCATCCGAATCACATCCATAATTTTTGGATGATTTGCTAGTATCCTCATCAACTCTGAGATTTTCACTTTCAACCATTTTCTTCAATCTTCTATTGTAGCACCAGTAGGCTTTGCTCTCAGTAGAGTAACCCAGAAAGTTTCCTTCATCACTTCTAGCATCAAACTTTCCAATATCTTCGTCTCTCTTGGTATAAAATCTACTTCCAAAGATTTTGAAATATTTAACAATAGGCTTATAACCAAACCACAACTCAAAAGGAGTCTTAATAGAATTACCATTAATATTTACTCGGTTGATAGTGTATACAACAGTGCTTACAAATTTTCTCTAGTAGATATGAGGAACATTACCTTCCAACATCATAGTTCTGGCAGCATCTAGAATTATTTTTTTCCTTCTCTCAACAATTTTATTTTGTTGAGGGGTCTAGGGAGAAGATAACTATCTTTTGATTCCATGTTCTTCACAAAATGAATTGAACTCCTGGGAAGTTAACTCACCACCTTTGTCTTATCTTAAGCATTTAACCTTCAAACCTATCGCATTCTCTGCCATAGCCTTGAAACATTTGAACTTTTCTAGTGCTTCATATTTTTATCTCAAGAAGGCAACCCATATCATCCTAGAGTAATCATCAATAAGCAACATAAAGTACCTTTCTCCTTGTAGACTTCTGATTTTGGATGGACCACATAGATCAGTATGTACCAACTCTAGTACTCCATTAGAGTGATGTTTTCTCTGAAAATAAATTCTCTTATGCTTTCCCATCTAACATTCCTTGCATATAGTGTTAGCAAGCTTCACTAACTTAGGTACATCTCTGACTTATTGTGTGGAGCTTACTTTTACAATGTTATCAAAATTCACATGACACAACCTCCTATGCCATAACCGGCTTACATCAACTTGAGCAATTAAACAACTTCAACTAGCAACACTCAGGTGAAAAATATTACCTCTTGTCTTTGTACCTGAAGCAATTATATTTCCAAAACTTCCCAATATCCTGCACTTTCCATCTTTGAATTGAAGATTGTATCCCTTGTCTACCATCTATCTAACACTCAACAAGTCATGCTTCAATCCTTCAAAATAAAGAACATCATTAGTATTATATTTACCACCAAGAGAAATAGTGCCTCTGCCACATATCACACCAACATTGTTAACTCCAAATATTACAACACCACCGTCATATTTTCCAAGCTTATAAACTTTCTTTTTTCACCAGTCATATGATATGAGCATCCACTATTAATCAACCATTCATCCTTTTCATCAATTCTGACTGCAAGAGCTTTCTTAATATTTTGATTGTTAGTAGATTCAATGGACACCGTACCATTTTCCTTGATAACAATGAATACCCAACCATTTTCATTTCTAGTTTCTTTATTAGATTCATCATCAGTAACACCTTCTTCAACATAATAACATTTCTTTTGAAATCTAGACTTGTCAGGTTTGTACTTAGAAACTCTTTTAGGACATCTTGATGCAAAATGACCTATCTTACTACAAGAGAAACATTTAATAGGTAGCTTTCCTTTATACTTACCTTGTCCTCTGGCTTCTCTTTTCACAATCAATGCTTCCAGCTCTTCTAGCTCTCTTTCTTCATCTTCAATCTATTTCATATCATCTTCATATTTGAATGTCTTTCTGGAACCTTCTCCCAGATCATATCTTTGTTGGCTTTTTCCAGATACATTAGCTTTAAATGCAGATTCTGTTTTAGGAGTAGACTCACCAAATTCACTCAACTCAAAGGTAGCTAGTTTATTGATCAACATGTCTCTTGTCACATTTGTTACTATCTTGAGCTCTTCAATAGCACAAGCTTTCATTTTGTAAGAAGTAGGCACTGATATGAGCACTTTAGCCACAATCTCATCTTCTTCCAAAATTCCACCGGCACATCTAATACCCATCACTAGTTCATTTACCTTCTGCATAAAAGCAACAATGTTTTCATCTTCACTGATCTTCATGTTTTCCCATTTGCCTTTCAGAATTTGTAGCTTGGAAACTTTCACTTGAGCATCTCCTTCATACAATGTCTCCAACTTCTTCCAGATCCCATGTATAGTTTTTAGACCTATCACATTTTTCATCTTTGAATCTATCAAAGCACTCAGCAATGCTTCTATAGCCCTGATATTTGTTTCAACTTCTTTGATCTCATTAGGAGTGGAGGGACCATTCTGAGGAATATTATATTTGTTCTTTGTAATCTTCCAGAAGGGTTCACCAATGCACTTCAAATGACACTCCATTCTGACCTTCCACAAAGAGTAGGTTGTACCATCGAATCTAGGATTGTCCTTCTTGTATGATGCCATCTCGGATCACCTCAAGATATTAAACTTCTTCAAAGGAACCTACTCTGATACCAATTGTTGGCAAAACAAGGATAGACAACTGAAAGGGGGGGTGAATTAGTTTTCACAGAATTTAAACTTATTTAACTTTTAATCTCAGATATGATAATTAACAGTGAAAGCATGAATCAGCAACACATCAAAAACACACAACACCAAGATTTTTGTGTGGAAACCCTGTTAGAGGAAAAACCACGGTGGAGGTTAATCCATAATTTATACCCTGTTAAAAGTATAAAAGAAATGAATAAGGAATGCACATGAATTTAGACACACTACCTAGAGCTTAATGCTCAGAAGGGAAGGCTCACTGCCTTACATAAAACAATCAGATTAAATCCATTTGATGAGGTTGAACTAAGAAATTAGCTTCTTCAAAAGCCTGATGACAGTTTCGATTAGGCACATAAATACTTCTTCACACTTCACTCAATATTCTTCACACTCTGCTTTGCAATCAAGTGATTTGATCTTTATTCACACATATCTCAAACATACTTCGCATACATTCATCGAGCACACACCAAAAATGAGGAAACAATCGCTCTTATATATCTGCTTCATGAAATTACATCAACAACTCTGTCGGCCAAAGATAAAGAATAAATGAATTACAAACTGTTGGCCCAATTCATGAACAAGTCTCAATGTGTACCAACCTAATTCAGTCACAACATAATGAAGAACTAAATCAACATCCTCGAACATTCCAAGCATTCAAAAATTAATCCACAAGGATCCGCAACATGCTACAACCACCATGTCGTCCAAGAACATGAAAACTTGAACACACAAAGGAAAAATATTTGATCACGAGCACACCGATCAATGTGGACGTACAATGATGATATATCATTGTCTAGAACCATCATTGAGCATCATAGTATCATACACAACAACTTAATTTAGCAGAATTGCATTCTCTTCTTCTAGAATTACCTGCTATAATAACATAATAACTGTAGGAACTCTGAAACTCATAACTCGCTCCAATATTGATGCACACCTTTGAAACTTTGAGAGAACATACTAGATAGGTTCATAAACAAACCCTTTGATGTGCGACTTCTGAATACTAACTTACAAAACTGTCCACCACTCTGATCTTCACAACTTCACAGACTGCATGCAACATATTTATTATAATTTTCTCAATATCCTCGACATATACAACCTTCAGAATCATGAATACTAATAGTGTTGACATCAATGACAACCACATATTAGCAAAACAACCACAACAATCAACAAAGGAAATGTTGAACCAGATAGCGGCCACATATTAGCAACATAACCACAACAATCAACAGAGAAGATGTTGAACTAGATAGCGGAGTACGAGACACAACAGAGGTTCAGGTTTCCTTCCATCCTCGTGCACATGTTTTTGCATCAAAACCCCGAATTATTTCAAAGGCATATGGAGTTGGCCATATTTGATGAAAATCAACAGAGGAAGCCAGTATCGGTATGGACTCCTCTCCTCTCCACAACATATGATTATTATGCATTTTCAAATTATTTCTTGACTCCAATTTTGCAAGATTTGAGAGAGGATGGCAGTATTTTGCAGCTCAACTTGGACCAGACAGAGTACATGCAAAATTTCACTCTGAAATGTGACTAGTTTTTGGGGGAAGATTTCACATTCATCCTAATGTGCAGCTTCACTGGGGAACCATTTTGACTTCCGACATGTCTCATAGATCAGATACTGGCACTTGAAATGTTTCACAAAGTATCAATTATTGACTTCACATTTTGCAGTGGAAAATCTAAGAAGAGAGAATTTTTTGGCTATCGGTTGAGCTTTAAAATAGTGATCATGGCCAAGAAGCAGACTCATGACTTGCTATAGGTGAAGTTGGCTCATTTGGGGCTGGTATGGATTCAAAATTACAACCCTGATGATGACTTACCGAAGGAGTATGTCAAGGTAACACATAATCCTCGGCCTTACTGGGAGAAGCAGCATAATCTAATGGAGGATGTGGATGACCTGATGGTGGACCTAGTCCATATTCCAGATGGAGATAGCCAGATGCCATGGCTCAAATTCTATTTTTGGATAGGGAAATATGATAAAACAAAACAGATTGGGGTTACCCTTCACAACAATTTGGCAAAGAATTACAACTGGAGTGAAGAGAAGATTAAAGATTTATGGATTTACCAATAAGAGACCCAATGCACTAAGGCACCATATGATAGCATAAAAATGGATGATAGGTTGAATAAATTATGGAATGATGAGCATCCTAATTTTGACGATAGTAGTGATGAAGACATCGACCCAGAGGAGATCGAAGGATGTATTGGGGAAGAATCAAAACCGAAAGTGGAGCTTCAAACGACCCCGACACAGCAGAAAGGGAAGGCAATGAAGCAACCTGGCAAGGTTTCTTCAAATGTGTGGGTGAACATATCATGTGTGAGGGCTTCGATGACTCAAACCTGGACCGCAAAGAGGGCCAAAACAACCCAAACACAATAGTTGAAGACCATAGTGGTGGAAGACTCGCCACCCACCAAATGGAAATGCATTGAAGCATCTTCTGGAGAGTGTTCGCAGGAGCTTGGGGTGAGATAGGAGCCTGCAACGAGCCAAGGATCACAATCATCTGCACCACATGTATCTTTCACTCCCTCTTCTCTTGCTTCCTAGTCTTTAGTATCTCCTATTGTGTTTGTGGTGCCACTCACTTCAAGCACTGGCCCTTCCTTTTCCACCTCTTCTTCCATGGTCATAGGAGGTTTCACACAGTTCTCTCATGTGGCACCATTTACCTTTACTCCTTTGTGGACCTTTACACCTTTCACCTCGGCCCATTCTGTGTCTGCTAGCACCTCACATTTTGCCTTCATGGTCGCCATTGATACCTCTCTTGCTACTACTCTGTCATCCCCAATCTAGTATGTTCAGTAGATGGAATCCACCATGACACCACTTCCCTCAAGTCCTCCTACTAGTCGACAAGCCGGGTATTGGAATATCCCTCCTTTCTCTCCTCAAACAACTAGTCTTCCAAAAAAGAAATCGCTCGAGATCGCTACCCTCTTATTTCCTTTTTCCCTTCCTCCCGGTGCACCTTTCGGAAGTGGGCTCATCAGATCACCAATAGAGTTCCTATTGAAGGGCGATAAAACTAAATAGGCATGGGCAATCAGAGTACAAAAATAAAAAGGCTAAAGATGCTAAAAATCTAGTTGAGCTAAAAATACAAACTATTTTCAATGAGGCTCAACAATTGCTACACTTTGTGACTATGTACCTATCTGTCATCAAACCACAAGGAGAGATGAAACCAGGTGATTACAATATGTATGACATGGGGCTCGACCTGAGTATAGCCCAACTGCAAGACAAATTTGATTTCATGGAGGAGACTCAGCGGGTGGTGACCATCGACTTTCTTAAGTTCGGTCACCAACTAAAGAAGAGGGAAGAAGAGCTAAAAATTGTCAAGGAGAGGGTAGAGGTCTTGCTAGCAAAGGAAAAGGCAAGGGATGCTAAATTTAAATGCTTATCTCAACAAGCAGAGATGGAGTAGGCTAAGCTCCAAGAGGAGCTTGCAAAGTTCTAATCTTTTTATCTCAGTCTAGTCGTCAAGCTGCAATGAAAAAACCAAGGCTATCAAGACCTGCTGGCCCGGGTGGAGCAACAAGTGCAACAAAAGAATGAGGAGGTTGACCACCAACGCACTGCACTAGAAAAATAGATGCAACAGAAGGATTTGGAATTCAATACCCATTGGACTCAACTAGAAAATGAGGTCTAAGAAATGAAATATTCCCTAGAGAGGGAAGCAACAAACAAAGAATGAGTCGAGGCAAGCTGGATTGTAGAATCGAAAGTCATCTAGGGACAACTCACTGTAGCGAACCAAAAGGTTGCAAAGCTAGCACATAATATGGAATTGAGGGATGCATAAATTGGCCTTTTGAATAGCTTCGCCCAACCTCATGCCACCTAGTCGGATCTCCTTCAAGTAGCCCAGTGGCTATATGTTTCGTAGTAGGAAAAGGTTAATGCCTTCTGCCTGACCCTCCAGTCAATGCTCCAATTCATGGTAGAGGGAACAAGTTTAGGTAGGGAGGTTTACAGAATGATCAAGCGTTTCTCTTAATCCATCACGAAGAGAGTTCATGAGGCTAGGAGGTTGTTGGATAGGCTATATATGGTCCCAGATGAAGTCTTAGCAAATGCGGGGATTGAAGACCAGAACGTCGCGCTGCCAAAATAGCTAATAGGTTTATCGACTACCACATGAATATCCTTAATGCTAGCAAGTGGGCCACTACATTGGAATGAACCATGAATAGCATGTGGGCAAGGTTCTCCCACCTAACTCAGATGAGCTTACCATCCCCTTTTATTGAAGATGAATCAGTGGCCATGGTGGAGCATATTACGGAGAAGATTTAAGAGAAGCAACAAGATGCATCCACTTTTTAGAGCTTCAATCAGCCCCTTACTACAGAGGATATTGAAGGCATCACCCTTCTGATAGCATGGCTGCTTTTTCAACTCGAGTCCCGGGTTGGTATATTGTCAACGTTGCCTTACAAAGAAATGATTGATCTGCATTGAGCGCAAGAGAATCTGCAAGACATAATGACACCATCTGAGGCTGAATGGATTCCTTTGCAGACCACTCTCTCCAAGCTCTGATCGTGCCGCCCATGGATAGGACTCTGGTCTGTGAACCATAAATTTTGGGTCTCTCATTCTATAGGTGAAACTCCCTTGGTAGTCACCAAAGTTGTGAACATAAATTTCCCCAAGCTCCCTTCTAAGTACCGGCCCACGCCTCATCTATTGAAAACATCATCAGGCTCCTTTCACAAAAGCTTCATCTGAATGCTGCCACATGTCCACCAAGCGCTCTTCATAGGGATTTCTTCCTTCACTCTTCCAACGGCTCCCACCACGCCTCCACGTGTCGAAAATTTGCACACTTCAAGGCTCCTTCCCTTCACTTCCCTATCGAGCCCCAAATGCATGCCACATAGAATCAATCCACATACATTCCTTGGCAGCCCCCACCACCAGCGTCATTTGTAAGGAAGACCTCCACGTGTCTTCATCGCACATACTTTCATCGCAAGGAGGGAGGAATGAACCACAGGCCCCGACCTATTCCCGCATGGATCTTCTAAGGGATTCATTGTGTCACTACAAAGCAAGCAACAACCTCACCATAGCTGCCATGTGTTCTAACTGTTGTTGTGAGTGAGCAATGTGTGTCGGTGCTCTATTCTACTGGGACCACTACCATCACTCACACAAGATGCATCTGGCTCAAGGGTGACCACATTCATGGTTCAAATCTTTTTCCATTGTAACGACCATGGGAAATCATTGTTGTATGCATAATTACTCATGACTAGGGGATATTTTTTGTTACTGGCTCACCAAGTAGTGGGTTTTTAGTTATAATTATTGCTTCTTCGTTTGAAGCAAGGGTTCATAATTTACAAATAAATTTGTGGAAAGACACCAGGCCTTTGTATTGTTTTAGATTATTACATAGGATTTGCAGACTGTGCCATTGTTCGGCCTTTCTATTTCTTAACTATTTGATAAAGTTGTATACTGTGTCATTATTGTATTGAGTAATTTGTTCATAGACTTCTATAATTTCAATATAAGCTAGCTGACTAAGATCATGTCTCTAACTCTCTTTTTTCAGTAGATGTGTGGAAGTTATTTTATGTCATTGAATAAGTTGTTCAAATTTCCATTTTGATTTCTGTTGTTCTGGGACATATTAGATTATTGAATGACCCTTAAATCATATCTCACATATAGGTTTATCATGCCCATATCTACTTCTTGGCGCATAACCTTAGATTAAAGATTTATTTTATATTCATTTTTTTCTACCCCTTTTCAACCCCAAAATTACAGAAGAAGTCGACTTCTTTAAAAACCTAGAGGTCACTCAATTGAGCACAATAGGTTCCCCCTTTAACTGAGTTTCCCATAAAGGTTGTTACCTTGTCAATTTTTGGCATCAACATTCACCATCCATGAAACAAAAACCACTATCATATATTATGTTAAATTCTTGACCTAAGGATTGTCATGTAGCTTAAAACCTTCTATCCACAAGTAATGGAGCCAGTTCATTAATATCTACTAATGTATCAAACTCTTAAATATTAATTGATGATGAAGTTTCCCCTAACTTCTTGATACTTTTATCACATAGTTTAGTCCCAAGTGGGTATTATCCTTCTATTGATCCCCTTTGCATTAGAAATTTCAATAATGAACTATATACTTGTTCTTAGAGTTGTTTTTTGAATATTTCCATGCAATGAATTCATAGGATATCTCTTTTTCCCTCATGAATTTCCCATACTTAATTACAATGCCACTATCTTTTACTACTATCACACATTGGACACTTGGTTATCCTACTCATCAGTCATTATGACACTCAGTTTGCATTTAATCTTTACCCATTTGCTTGTCATAATCATTTAATCCTTTGTCTAGTGTACTACTATTCTTTGTTATGACTATTGTATCTTCGTGGATCCCTCTTTATCACTACCCACTACCATAAAATCACTATCACCCATAGGTTATGTTTGGTATTTTTATTAATTTGCATGAACTATCCATAAACTCCTCACACTTTCATGGTCACTAATACTCCTTTATTTATTTATTGTCATCACTATAGCAGTAAGACATCCTCCAACAATATGAGTTATCTGTTGTTATCTTTTCTTGTTCATGAGACTAACAATAATATGAGGACTTATTTTTTTGTATTCTTTTCATTTCATATCCTTTGCAATTTCTCATACCTAGTCCCTTGATATGCATCCAATACACTGTAATAACCCTCATCTTTGTTATTTCCAACCAACATCTCTTGAGCAGAGCTAAGTACATAAGATTCATCTATTATAATATGACTAATGTGTTCCAACTTTGAGTTTGACATATGTAGTTAAAAGAGTGCATGACCAGTCTTGTAAGTAATCTTTATTAAAGGATTGTCTTTGGGATTGATGATGCAATAGGAGATTGTGTGGGTATCTTGATACCATCCTTTGCACTCTCTCACAAATCTTGTTTGATACATGGTAACCTCATTCTTGGGTTATGTATATATAAGAAACTAATCCATGCAAGATATTCTTCTTGCATTGATTCCAAAAGATGGGCCAAAATAATGGGACCAATAGATTATGAAGCATTATTTTCCAAATTTTGAACATGCCTCCAAAAGAAGAATTAGGCTTCTAGACCATTGTTTATGATAAAATTATTTTAATAGAAAATGAGGGTTTCAATAGATGAGCACCTATTCATTCAATCCAATCTATAACCTGATCTGAGACATTTTAACTAGACAATAAAAAATTCTCTAAAAGTCAATACCCCTAGTATCATCACAACTCAAAAAATAACTCTTCATGACTTGAAGCCCAAAATTTTTGGTTGCTACAACCTACAACTAAGGGTTGGGTATTTCCTATGCTATATAGTAGTAATATTGAAATAATTAGTCGCATTGCCTACAACCGCCTCTTACATTCATAACTCTGTGAACCCATAATATTTCACAATAATCTTCATGTCTAATAATTTCAAGGTGCTTAGCTTTTGCGTGACTTTGATCCTTGGGCTTTAAATTTCTATTTCTCACCATAGATTGTACATAAGATGTCTTTTAAGGTGGCTTATTATTTTCTCACTTTGCGATGCAAAAAACCAAAAGATAATAATCCTTATCAACAACGGAGAATGGCCTAGTGCATATTAACACTAGATTATTTGAGAGCATATATGTAGCATGCAATGAGCATGATGAATCACCTCTTTTCAATAAACCCAAGCCTAAAAAAGCTATCTAGATGAGGAAATAATCAAGATAGGCTGAAAACATGGATGAAAGTCATAGAAGCAAAGTGTTTTTTCCTTGTCATACATGGAGAACATCAACTCATTTAACATTGTCTTATTCTACTATGACAAAACCCTTATGACTGTTTACTTACTATCATGACCTTCAACCTTTATTGTCTTCAGATCATCCCTTGGAATAGCATTAACACTTTGAGCACAATAATGAGAAATAATCATTGTAGGTTTGACTCTTCGTTAGAACTTATACTAAGAGTCAAAACTCCCCTAAATATGCTTCATCGTGATCTATAATAGCACCTAGTTGTTCTTGAAAATATGCAAGTTTATGAAGGAAACCTAAAATTTTGGAAACCCTAACAAATTCTACCTAATTTAACTAAAACTCAAACTCCATCAAGTCAAGTTTGCCCCTCCAATACATGCACATGGTTTTGATAAAAAAACAAGGAAGTTAAAAACCCTTTAACACTTGACAAAGTAATATCCTTTGACAAAGTCAAGGGACTAACAAACTAGGAGTATTTTTGCATATGAATTTATGACATCTCACAATGATGTATAAAGCATCCTAGTAAACTTGGTTTTCCAAAACCCTTAATCCATTTAAAATTCCTAAAAGAAGAATAAAAAGATTAGATAACATAAACAACTCGTCCAAAGGCTATTTTGAATCAAGGACTAAAATAGACTAACATTTTTTGTGACCTCTGCAAATGTTTTGCTTGGTAAAACTCATAAGATTAGTATCCTTGCATATCCATTGGGCATAGGAGTCAAGAAAATATGAGACAAATTGAAAATAGACTTGACAATAGTTGATAACAACTTAGAACCAACTAACACCTAAGCTAACTATGTCCTATGGACAACAACACTTATTGAATTGAAATAAAACTTATCCTAACCTACACTAACCAACACCAATACTTTCTCAAATGAAACCATTAACTAGTTCCTTGAAATAGCTTCATTTTTTATGAGTTTGCAATCCTTCGCATGCTTATGAGCAGCCAATAGAAGGTGGAGATTGAACAAATATTTAACCAATGGGTGAAAAACACTTGGAGAATGAAATCACATCCACTTACCTCTTCATGTTGGCAATAAATGTTGTCTTGAAGTGTGGGAATAGGTTGAATGCATTCTTCTTTAGTTGTAAATTCATTCTTGGGTTAAAGCATGACTTGTGATATTTTATTGGCCTCCATCCTAGCTAGATGTCTGATAGGATACCCTCTTGAGTGAAAAAAATCCAAACCCTCATTGTTGGCTTCTTCTTTATGGACCACTTCTTTAATTTTATGCAAATTGGAATGATTTGGTTCAAATGTTGTTCAAATGAAAACATGGTTGCATTTTCTTCTAGTTTGTCTTGCTCATAATTTCTCAATTCAGGAAGTGTTATCTTGGCATCAATATTTAAACAAAATTCTTCTATGATGCTATAAAAAATATCTTCATCAACTTATAGCTTGTTCTCCTCATGTATGTCAACATTCACACTCTTCAAAATAGTGTTGTCCTCATTTTTCTCTTGGTATATCAACACCTTATCAAGACTGCTTGTATCCTCTAGTTGTCTTGAATTTGATGTTGATTTCAACATGTGTGTGTCTTCATCTTGTTCAATAAAAGAAGGCATCTCATCAAACCATAAGGTAGATGTAGTTCTTCTTTTTCACTATCTCCTTCCTACTTTCTATTTCACTGTCCCAACTATTTTTTTGACAGAAGCATATTCTCATATTCAACAAAAGATGGGAGTTCACCAAACAAACCAGTCAATACTTCACGTTCAATGCCTCTTTCTTTCCTTACATTCTATTGTCCTAGCTGATCATACTCATTATCCCTTAGCAAAAAGTCTGATTTTTTTTATTTTCTACCTCATGTTCAAGGGTGTAAACAATAAAAAAATTCTTCTTGTTCTACCTCCTCTTCGTTTTCACTAAACCAGCTATCTTGATAGACAATGGGCCCATCTCTAGTCAATTCAGTTTCATTTCAAACTAATGTATCCATCCTTTTTATGGGATCTTCAATTTCAAGAAAGGCACCTTCATATAAGGGATTATTGTATGTCCTCCAAGCCTATGCTACCATTACTCTTTTATACAAGCTTCTCCTTCTAACTGCATGATGCTCATCAAAATTTCTAATCAAATCATCTTCCACATAAGGTATGTGATTGTATCCTTTCAACTGTTGTTTAACCTTAACATCATTTATAAACTGTTCGGGATCAAAATTCTCCCTCTTATTTCCTTTGGGAAAATTATAGTGAGCTCCAAATTTTTATCAATCAATTTATACCCCTTTTTAGAAACCATAGAAAAATATCCAAAATGCAATGTACCTAGCATAAGTGATTTCTTACTATAGCTCTTTAGGTGCAAAAAAGATGAATAGGACAATTTCCTGACGATTTCCAAACATGCCACCCTATCATGGTAGTTCTTTTGCAAAAGAAACAAAGCTCCCTCATAACCATATACTTGAATCTTCGTGCAATCATCATAAGCATACCAACCACACCAATTTTTACTAACTTTTCCTCTTTTTATCTTTGTCCTTGGGTCTAAGGAATCTCTGTATCTCTGGTGACAAACTATAGTCACATGGTCGACCCAGGAGTCTATATAGTGGTTTCATAAAATACTCTTCAAAATACAAATAGTGTGACCATATACATCTACTATCCCAAATAGTTTTCCACATCTGTATTGGCCTGATATTCCCATTGTCATCCACATATTTTATTCTTAGATGATCATTCCACATTCTCATGTTCTGCCCTTCATACAAAACAAGATGCATAAATAATAAATAATGCATGAATTGGATACCTTCATTATTATTTTTAATAGCAGTGAGGGCATTATGGATATCATTGGATAAGTACTCTGCATAATCTAATGGCTTGGCATCCTGATTCTATATGTTTGCATCCAAGACCAATGGTGATATGGCCATTAATGTAGGATCATCTAGACCCAATACTTGACACGCTGAATAGTAGGTGTACTAAAATTACTCTTCAAACAAACTCGTAGAGAACGGGGGTCGTTCTTCATCTGAAAATGTCTTAAGTTTACTTCCTTTAGCACAGGGTTTGTGTAATGGTAGCCTCCACCTCTTGTAGCTAGTGTCCATACTATGGTATTCCTCTAAAAGATATATGATTCTAAACTTCATGTTTGTATTGGTATCTAATAGAAACACTATGGAGATGTAATTCTTTGTAATAGGCGCAATGGTAAAAGCAAGAAGTTGGGTCCACAAAAAGGGGAATTTTCGATAAAAAAAAATCTCACAGAAAACATGTATGTGTTATGCTTCGGGTACTCGAGCCTAAAAAATGTGTATGCACTAAAAAATTCGTATGTGTTATATAACACGTACGCATTTTATAACATGTACAAGTCATTTATTTAAAAAATTAAATACCTTTTAGAAACACGTACGTATTTTAAAATGCGTACGTGTTTTGTAACGAAAAAAGTGTATGCATTTTGTAAAAAAAAATGCGTACACATTTTGTAACGAAAAACATGTAAAATGCGTATGCATTTTTAAAAAGTATTGTTTTTAAATAATCAAGAAAATAAAGAAAGTGTATGTGTTTTGTAATGCGTACGCGTTTTAAAATTTTGAATCTCCAACCCACATGCTACCTCAGTTTTAGGCTCAGGAAAGGCTTGGCAACCCGACCCTTAGCCTTTGACCTACAACTAAAAAACTAAGGTAAGTTCAAGAGAAATGTCCAACTTTGGCAATATGGTTGATGGACCTTTTTTTTGAATCAATCTATAAAATTAAAACCCATTAGAGAAAATGATGTTTAGTTTCCAAATACATAATTTTTTTTAAAAATTGGATTATATTTGTTATTTTTTAATTAATTTTTAAGCAAACTAGTCCATAAACTTGAAATATCGGACTTTTTTTGTGTTCTAATAACTTTTTTTTGGTTAATTTTCTTGTAAAAAAAATGTATCGCATCAATCTTCAGAAAGTTCTCTACACAATGAAAAAAATTCAAAAAATGTTTAGTTTAGGTCGAATTATGTTGTCTGTACATGTTGATTTTTAAAAACAACAATTAAGGCCAATAAAAATTCAATAAAAAAATATTCAGAAAAAAATTACAAAAAAATATCCTCATCAATCTTCATGTTGTTAGCTATCTTTCCCCAAAAGGAATTATAAAAATACTTTTATTTGGGTCAAAAAGTGGTGTGCATACACATGCGTGGTATGGTAAAAAAAAAGACTTTTAAAAAGTGGTTTTTATACATCCCTATCAAAATTCAAATTTTATCATCTAGGTATTTGAATAAGTTACATATTTGGAAACTAGATTCAGAATTATAAATTTCATATTACTGACTTTTTTTAAGATTCATTGTGTAACTGCCTCAAATTTTCAGTCCAAGTGTGACAAATTTTGAAAAACAACAAAAACACTTCCACTTTTTGAGCTTTTTGTGGACCCAACTTCTTGCATCAACCCACAAAGGAAGATCCATCTAGAAGGAAAATAATTCATGTTTGGGGGTCATATTTCTCTGTGAGTGCCTTGACCAATTCCAAATTGATGAACACATTTGGCACTACTAATCTTCCTAAATTAAGCCTCCATGGGCTAGACATTGGTCTGTGCCTATGCATCTTCTTATAGTGATAGATAAATATGGCACGACCTCTTGTTTCAATCCATGTATCCCCCAATCCCCTTTGTCTATCTTCTAACTTCTCAGCTCTTGGGTTTAGTTGGGAAGTTCTTTTGGACCTCGGTCTAGAACCAAGGCATTGGTCTATTAAGTCTTGGTTCAAATATCTGGTTTCTAACTTCTGCCTCTTATCTTTGGGTGTTTCAGATATACTCACCATTAATTTGCAAAATAATTCAAACCCTATTTTCTATTTACTGTTTTAACTGGACTGAAAACAAAGGATTCCAATTCAAGCTTACTTACTTACTTGAACTAGTGGTGTCTCCTCTAGTTCATTCGTCGATAATTGCTACCACATTCCCCGTCTTCCTCCTCTTGGATGCCAAAAGTTATCAAGACCAAAGAAGCTAGAATTCTTATCTGTAATTTACTCAACTCTGGTTCATAAATGATGCCCAATAGCAAACGTCATGTCATCATTGTCATTTGAATATCAGCTCTTGATTTGTTTACCATCATCACCAATTTATTTCCTCAAGATATCGATGTCCTATCACCCATATGAATTAATGCTTTCACTACATTGAAGTGAACAATATTGTACTCTTGTCAATATTTATCATTCTCCCCAAACAATTCCTCAATATTGTGCTTTTCTTTTATCTTTCAAGATTTCAAAGGGATTGATTTTATGTTCCCATCGATATTTACACATCCCTTCGATGTGTATTTTTTATCAAGATATCAGAAGTATTTGGAAAATTCTTACTTCAATATCTGAAGTCCCTTCAAACCTTTTCTTGGGTTACTGTTACACCATCTCTTCGATATTTCTTCAAGTCACTCTAATGTATATACGCATTTCAATCTTGGTTTAGGATATTATAATATTAATTTTGGGGTGTTCATCTTCAATAAATGTCATGTCTCCAACATATATCACTCCATCGGAGAGACCCTTAATTATCTCTCGTTTATATATGCCTTTCCTCTTGATATATGCACTTTTTGTTTGTCAGTTTTTCGAAGGGATTCCAAAAATTGTCTCTTCGACATAGTGTAGTCTCCTCAACTTGAATTATTTCATATTTTTTATTCAAAATAAGTATGAGCCCGCTAGAACAATGATTGTGGGAAATAAAATATTAAGTTGTAGGTTTTTAACGGGATAATGGTAAGATGCAATTTATTATTGCCTTAGGGTTAATTTTTTTATGGTTAAACATGCATATTTTGATAATTGGCTTAGGTGTTTATGCATTGCTGAGGTATATATGATAATTTTTAGATTTGCATGTGATTTTCAGTGTCAGTTAGACCTAAGAATTGATTTACAAGGTGAGCCTACTTATGAAATTTGGATTTCTACAAGGTTGAAATTTCACATATTGGTTTCAAAACTTGTTAGGATGGTGAAATTACACAAATTTTGGAGGTTCTAACACAATTCCTTAGCCAAAATGACCAATTAGCCAACCTGTCAACCTTAGACAACTACTCATGTGTTTGTTTTTATAGAAATTTAAGCTTGCACAAAACCACCAAACTTGGTATTACATAAAACCATGTGACTAAGACCATGAGATTATAAAACCATTAAACCCCACATTTATTTTTTGGTACTAAGTTTTCCCAATAAGAAATATTTCTCCAATGTGCAACCCCACATTAAATATTTATCACAATGTTACATACAACACATAAAATGTCCCCAAGAAGGTTAACCCATGTGATGCACATATCCCTAGGCCTCATAGGTGCACCATATAATAATAAAATATTAAGTCATAACATTATGCAAAGTGGAGAACACACTTTTTCCGAACAAAATTTCCCTTGTCTCCTTCTTCCTCCCAAGGTCCTTTGTCCCCTCCCATGCACCAGTGGGGATAGAGCCTTTTTGCTCATGGTAATCATGTTGGTCATTTGTAGGCTTCTCCTCTAGCTGCTAGAGGAGATCGTGGACAACAGGGTTCATCATGGATTTATTTTTGGTGCTCCATCTCTCTACCTCCTATAGGGGAAATTTTGAATGGCCTATTAGTGGAACTTCTAGCTATTTTGATTCCAAAAAAAATCTTTGGATGGCTCTTGCAATTTAACTAACCCATGAAGATGAAGATAAAGATAAATATGGTGAGGCTTGAGACCCTCATGTGGATACTCTTGACCCCTTTCATGTATGGCTCGATAAACCAAGTGACCAAAGCCCACCTCCTCCCCTATTTGCTACTATTGCTAACACAATGATTTTATTTTTATGTTATATGATTTGGGTGTTTGCTTGGTTTGGACTCTAGGGGTGTGATTTTATATCCATCCATTTTTTGTGAATATGTGCAATATTATTTTTATAAATAATAAAACAAACACTTATTCATCAAAAAAATCTACAATAGATATAGAGCTAAGTATATTTATTGTATTCATTTTTTTAAGTGGTAAGTGCTTTTGATCAAACCTATGAACTTGTGAGGCCACATATATAGGACCTCATCCCCAACGAACACTCAACAATATCACCCCAATAAGGGTTTCAACCTTAGTGGAAAGAATTAGGACACAACTTGACCATCACACTATACTCATATTTATTATATTAATTAATTAATTTATTTATTGATAAAATTACTACCATCAAAGTAGCTCCCATTCTATTGATTCATAAAAAAACACATATACAAAGTACATTCACCCATTACTCAGGCTTATGTGCAAACATTTTTATTAGCCCAATGCCCAACTCAAAAAGCTTGTCCATATCTACATCAATGAACAACCTGGATTGCAATTGCAAAGTCAAGGAAATGATGCCAATTCTTTTTGAAGAGTCACTCCTAATAGAGATCAATACCTTAGGCAAGTTTCTTTTTCTTCTTGACCTACATCTCCACAATGTCACATATGCAATCAGATTTGGGATATTTATCGAGTGCAGAGATGCCCCAGACAACATCATCGATAAAGTCTTCCTTCAATGGGTTCTGAGAAAATATTTTGTCTATTAACTTCCATTTGGAGGTCCTTACAACATTGGTGAGAAACAGGTCGATGAGCACTTCATCATGAATGTGATCATGAGCCAATGGGTTATTTTCAATCACCATACAAATCGTCACTTTGATCGATGTGTCGACAACCCAAAAAATCCTATGCAACGAGTTATTTATTTAATTAGTTCTAATACTTATAGTATTATTAATTATTAGTCTCTACTCTTTATGATATAATTCTTTATCAATTGTTATTGTTTACTAAATTTGTAAGATATTAATGTAGGTGCGAACTATTCCTTTATAATTTAAAAACTGTAGTAAAATGATTAAATAAATAAAACAATAAAAAATCTAACATAATTATCAATAATTTCTAAGAGAGTTATTAAATGTTGATATTCTCATTCTTAAAAAAAATTATGAAAAAAATAAAATAAAATACAAATTTAAAAATATTTAATAGTTTAATATAAATAAAGATCTAGTAGAAAAATAAATAAAAAGGAACTATTACACATGTTTACATTTAAAGATATTCAATATTTTTATAAAATTATTACAATATTAAAAAATAACATATTTATCTTAAAAATTATCTAAAATAAAACATTTATTTTTTAATCAACTTCCCAATATAGAATTAAGAATTTTGCTTTTATCAAAACCTTAATGACATTCTAGATGCAACATTATTATTATTATAAAAGCATCCAAGAAGTGACCATTCCAAAAAAAATTTTCGATGCAATCAAGGAAAATGCACAACACTACCAGTAAAAATCTCTAAAAAGTGTGCGTATACAACAAATTATATCTGATTTTTCTTTCTTCTATTCTACAGATGGAGGCTGAGAAGAATTTAAAGATTGAATTTCAAATATAGCACATCAAGCTCCAAGTTAACCAGTTGCTCAGCAAACGAAAGAATTTCATAGCTGGAGGTCTACATTCTTATTTCCAAGACTGACTGACCGCTATGTTCGTCATTTTGTGGATGTCTAAAGTCTATTGTTCTTCTCACACTGCTGTACTTATTATTGATGGTAGCCATCATGCTGTTGTTATTGTTTGTTTCTAGACAACTGTAGCTGTTTTGTCATGGTGTTGAATTTTCTTCTGGTGAATTGTCGGCGGTGAATTTTCCAGCAGTGAATTGCTGATGGTAAATTTACTTGATGCCTTGTTTTTCATCAGTTTGACAACTACTATTCTCTGTTATGTTTTTGCAACTGTTGTAGCAGTTTGGACCCTGTGTGTCATGCTTTGGTTGTATCTTATATAACTTTTCTTACTGTTGTAGCTGTTTTTGCTGCAACTGTTATGAGTCTGCAAGTTCCTTTTGTAGTTTAATACTGCATTCTTTGTAATATGCATTATTATCAATTAAAAAAAAACAAAGCATATCTAATGTCAATCTTTTTAAAAAGGAAAGTGAAAGAGAGAAACATGATAACAACACTTGAGAAAGAAAAGAATGAAAGTAATCAAAGCAGTGGAGTAAAGAAAGGAAACTTCCATCAACAATGTTTGGAGCACACATTATGTAAAGAAACTGATTGTGTATAATTAACTTCCATCAACAAGTCCATCACAGTATTTGGAGCACACATTATGTGCTTTTATAAGAAAGAAAAGAATGAAAGTAATCAAAGCAGTGGAGCAAGAAAGGAAACTTCCATCAACAATGTTCGAAGCACACATTATGTAAAGAAACTGATTGTGTATAATTAACTTCCATCAACAAGTCCATCACAATGTTTGGAGCACACATTATGTGCTTTTATAAGAGAAGAAGATTTCAGCAAGAATTTAAAGAAGATAAAACTTTCAAATATTGTCTTGCTAAAATCATTTGAATGATAATTTGTTCAGGCTTATCATTCAGCCTCTAATCTTTATAAAAGAAAAAGATTCCAACAAGAACTTAAAAGAAAATAACTAAAATCATTTGAATGATAATTTGCTCAGGCTAATCATTCAGCCTCTAATCTTTACTTTTTCGCTATAGCTCTTTCTACCTTAATGGGTTTACCACAACATAAGACACCATTCATTTCATTGAGGGCCCGAACTTGATCCATTTCATCTCCAAACCTTACGTAACCAAACCCTCTTGAAAAACCTGTAAACATATCCATAACAACGTCAGTTCTTTTGACAGATCCATATTTAGCAGAAAATACTTGTTCCAGAATATCTGGGGTAACCACAGGTGACAAACCCCCGACAAAAATTTGAAAGGTTGGTCCCATTGTTATCTTGGGACAAACTCCCCAATTAAGGCTGAAATTCTTCTGGGTAAGTGGAAGCTGACAAACTGCACGGTGAGCTTGCAGAACCCTCGCAGCTGCATCATGGCTGCTGAACTCCAAGAACCCATACCTCTTGGATTCTCCCCTCTCATTTCTTATAACCCTAATAGATACCAAATCATTATTCAATGCATAATAGCAACGAAGATACTCTTCATCCATCGAATCTTCCAGATCTCCAACCCACAGAGTTCTTTGAGATGAAGCGCCTTTGACGGATGACTCCATAGTGTCCTAAAAGCCCTTTCAATCTGCCCTTCGATTGCTTCAGCTAAAGAACTTATAAATTCAAACCTTCCTTTTGAAAACCCTGCTTCTCTCTGGAAATAACTATTTATGATTTTAGTACTTGCAGGAAAAATAAAATCCTCGTATTTCCAATCAAAAAATTGCAGTCACAGCTAGTAGATTTCCAGCGAAAATTTTCAGAATTCAAAATCCTCCTCCTTTTCTTGTTCGGAAGAAGGTTTCTAAAGATGGGATACTAATAAGTGTTATATTTAAAAGATTTTGTTACTTATTGTTTTAAAATATATATATATATAATCAGTATAAATCTATAATTTTAAATTTATTGTAAAAAAATTATACAAGATAAAATCGGACAACTCTTTTTGATATCTTATAACTATTTTAATTTATTTGTGTTGTTTTTTTTATATTTACTATAAGAATTATTTTTACTAATATATAATCAAAAAATGATTGAAATCATTATGTAATTTGACAAATAAAAGAGTAAATTGTTTAGTAAGTAAATTGTTTTAAACAACACTGCAATAAATTATAAAAATATTGTAAGATAAATCGAAACAAAAATTACATTAATTTTGTTTTCACAAATTATTTTATTATTCTTTATGAATATCATTTTTAATATCAATTTAAATAATATTATATTTAAATTTATGTTTTACTTCTATGAGATGCAAAATAAATATTTCACTAATTTATTTAAGAGTATAAAAATAAAAAATAGAATATTGAAATGATTATGTAATTTGATAAATAAAATCATAAATAGTTGTGTAGTTTAATATACAAATTTTTAAAATAATAATATAATAAATTATTTTTAAAAACAAAATTACTTTAATTTTTACTTTACAAATTATTTTTAACATCTATTTAAACAATATTATGTATCCTAATGATATAATTATATATTATAATATGTATAAACAATGTTATTTTATTTATTGGAATCCACCCACCCCATGGGTGTGGGGTGGGGTTATGTTGTCTAACCAACCCACCTACACTATTTCCAACACTTATTTTATAGTTAATTTATTTAACTAGCATATCTATCTTATTACATAGTCTATATAGAAAACGTCAAGAGATATAAATTGTAGGAATTCAAAATGACAATAATATTAGCATTGTGTGTTTGTAATAATATTTTCATTAGTTGCATCATAATTTAATATCATTGAATTATATTATCATCTACAATAAGAGTGTCATCATTATTCACTGCAAAAAGATACACATAAGTTTAGTTTTCAAACATTTCAAATCACAAACAAAAGGAAATGGATCAAATTGTGTGGGTTGATAGCTTAATCTACAGCGTGTGAGAACATATCAACTTCATTTCATCTATAATTTTGCATTATAATAATCTTACAATATTACAATTTAATCCTAAGATAAAATAAATTGCAATCCTAATCATAATTCTAATCCTAACCCTAGTTTCAACCCTAATTTTAACCATAATCCTAACCCTAATCATAAATATAACCTTAATTATAAATCTAACCCTAACTTTAAAACTAAGCTAATTTAACCCTAACCTTGACCTTAATTTTTAACATAACTCTAATTCAATCCTTAATCATACTTCTAGGGTTGTAACCTTAACCCTAATTGTAATCATTAGCCTAATTCTCTCCTCAATCATTATTATAACTCTAACCCTAACCATAATTGTAAGGTAATCCTAATTATAACACTAATTGTAATCCTAAGCTAATTCTAACGCTACCCCTAATCCTAATTCTAAACCTAACCTTAATTCTTTCCCTAAACCTATTTGCAATCATAATTTTAACTTAAATTCTAACCATAATTATAAGATGAGGGTTTTTCTTAATTTTACAATTAGGGTTGTTTTTTTTTTCATTTTATAATTTTGATGATAGTTATCTTACATCTTACCTTCAATCTATTGTTATCTATAATAATTTTTATATTGTTTATAATAATAGTTCTCTTCATCTCATCTTGAATTTATTAGTATTCATAATCTTTGCTTATCTTCTTGTACATTACATAATGATAACAAATAATTACTTTTCCCTTATTTTACCTTTTAGTTCCTCCATCTCTTATTATTTTTTCTTATTATTGTAATCAAATAAATATAAATAAATAAAAGTCTATAATATTTCTATACACTACATTTAATAAATATTGATTATAAAAACATCATACAAGTTCATATCTTTAAAAATTTATAAAAAAGAAATGAAAATGAAATGAATTGAATTTGTATAAAATTTATATTAAAATTATAATACAACCAACTAAATCTGACTTAACATTAATAATTATTTTAAATTTTTCATATTTGCATTTATTTAAAAGAAAACATCATTATTCACTTCTTAAAGACCTTCTAATTATTTTTAATAATTGAATTTTTTTTTTGAAAATATAAGATAAAAATAGTAAAAAAATATTATTTGAACTATAGTAAGAGATGAAAGATTTACAAGATAACATAAGGAAAAATATTGATTTGTTATCATTGTGTAATGTATGATAAGTAAACAATCATTAATAAATCAAAATAATGTTGCAATACATCTACAATGACATAATTGTGTAGCTTAGATATGCCTGTATTTTTATTAGTTCTTGTAGAAGGAACTATAGGCACCACATGTGCTTTATCTAGTGATTAAATGTTTTGCTTGTAGCCAATCAAATTTCATTATTTTATTTTTTATACATTATATTTTTATTTTAATACATTAGAATTTTCTTAAAGTTAAATGCACGATTTTTAACTTTTCAAATTCCAAAAATTATTTTTCTCCAATATGATTGGCTAAATTGTTTTGAGAGATAATTGAATGAATCAAACTAAAAAAAATTAATCTTATAAACTTCTAAAAATATATATTTCTTATAAACTTTATTGTTTCCTAGTTATTAATTTAATTAATCTTAGTTACTTAGAAAGATTAAATGAATTATAAAATTCAAACTAGTTTCTAATTCAATTTTAATTAATAAATTAATAAATTTATGTTTAAAAATCATTATTATTAAATACTAACTTGAAAACTAATACCAATGATTATTATTATTTGGACTAAATTAAATATTATTTTAAAATTAATCGTATGAGTTTTAGCTATTTTTAAATAGCTACCTTCAAATAAAATACTACTAATAATATTCATTTTTAAGAAAATAAATAAATAAATGTAATTCTCCCTTCTAAAATGCTATTTGTTTTACAATTTAACCCATAATAATTATTGATTATAAAAAATAATTCAAAACAAACACTAATTAAAATAATAATTCTTAAAAATAATTGCATATCTCAATTAAATTTTTAAATAATAATTCTTAAACATAAATGTTTGCCTCAATTTAATAGGTTAAAAATAAATATCTAAATTTTAAATTTAAATAATTGTTTTATAGAATTATAATATTTATTCATTTATTCATTTGATGATATAATACTTCACTATAATAAAAGAGATTAAATTTTAAAATTTCATATATTATTTATTTTTATTAAGAAAAAGTTATATATTATTTGTTTATTTTTCAAGGATTCCATAATAAAATACAGAATAAACAATGCAAACAATCACTTATGATTTTGAATCTTCTTTGAAATCTTGTTTCATTTAACAATCATTGTTTAAAAGTTCTAGGAATTTTTTGATAAGTGGTGAGTCCATGAATTTTTTATTTTCTAAAATTAAGTGGTATGACTATGTGTATTTATTTATGTTAATGAGGAAAATTTGAAAAAAAAAATATATATAAAAAAGAGAAGGTAATAAAATATGTGCAACCATATGACATGTTTTTCATGAGACTACATATATACTTTTAAAAGTGTGTTTTTAAGAATGGTGAACATGTTATTTTTTAAAGTATAATTTTATTAAAAATTTAGGATTACAAATTTGAAAGTGCTTAAATAAAAACAATATACATCCTAAAAATGTTAGGCAAAGGAGAAATCAAACTAATTATTAATACTAATGTTTCCAACCAATGATAGTTCAATTTTTTTTGTATTTAACAAATTTTGTATATTATTAAAGTGTAGATGCAAATTATATAACAAAACATATTTGAGAAATGAATTTTCTTAAATGTAATTGGATGGAAAGTTTTGTTCGATAAGGACGATTTTTATGGAACCATTTTCATAGTGATGATAATAGTGACATATGGAAAGGCATCGCTTGCTGGAATGTGGTCGACAAAACTAAAATCGTTATCAAGTGCGAAGTTGGCAGTTTGATATTCAGAGAAAACAAACCAACTACAATATATTTGTGCATGCACTGGCAAGAGGAAATGATTTACTTTATATTTATTTGGTTTTCCTTCGATTTATATCCTTTATCTTCACATTCAATTAACCAGGCTTGATATTGTTGATATTCATATTTGTTTGGTTTTCCTTGATTTATATCCTTCATCTTCACATTCAATTAACCAGGCTTGATATTTTTTTCTCATCTGTGATATATCTGAATAGAGAGGCCCCCACATTCTTTGCTTTCACCTCTTCAAAGAGCCTAAAATGCAGTGAACTCCTAAGGTGCCTGTATAGCTGACTCCAATATAACCATAAGCTAGATGTTCCATGATGATATCTTTGTCTGATCATATTTCTTCCATGGTACAGATTACACAGATCCTTTATTCCAATTCCTAATCATATGTTGTCCATCTACGTGTCTCACATCTGAGTTTTAATGAGCTAGACCTTAATTTGGGCCATAAGCATCTTCTCGTCCTGCTTGTTTTTTTGCCCCTATCTATGATTAGCTAATAAGGGAATTTCCAAGGTCTGGTTTACTTCTTAACTATGTCTTGAGGTTTGAATCCAATTACCTGTGCAAATACAATATATAAGATAAAGTGAAAAGTCCTCTTGTTTCTACAAGATGAATCTCAAATGCCAATTTAGTGTGTTGGCTAGTCCCTAAAAAGCCACCTACAAGAGACACAACTTGTAAAATAAAATGAAGCAGGGTATCTTATATGGTACTCTGGTGAATATGAAGGAATAGAAGTTTAACTTTAAAACCCTTAAACAGACAAATAATCATGTTAGGAATTTATATATGATTTTTTCCTGAAAGATTAATGTTGGATTCATTGGTGGGATTTGCAGGAGGAGCGGGTTAAAAGAGTTGACAGCCTTAGTCCATCGTTAAGTAGCTAGAGATTAACTGATGATGAACAACTTCTCTTGCCAGAATTCAGTGATCTTTTATCATAGGAGTTTCGGTTTCCATCCCAAGATGCTGAGTCTTCTAAAACTGTACACTATGGTGATAAGGAGAAACAGTCTATGGAGATAGATTCTGATTTAATGCCTAAGCACAATGGGCATATGTATGAGGAGGCAATGGAAAATACTAGTGCAGAAATTGAAAGATTGAGGGCTCTTGTTGAAGAATTACGGAAAAGGGAAGAGAGTTATGAAAATGAATTGCTTGAGTATTATGGTAAAAAAGAACAGGAAGTAAGCATTGTTGAATTACAAAGGCGGCTCAAACTTAATGGGGTTGAGATTGAAATGCTTAATTTTAAAATAAATTCCCTAAAAGCCCAAAAGAAGAAAATTGAAGAGGAATTAGTGGAAGCTTTTTTCTGTTCCATTTTCTTGAGGCAATTTGTAACATAATAAGAGATACAACAAAGCCCATCATTGATCAACAAGATAAAATTTATTGAATTTAAAGCTCTTACATTAGGGAGTCTGCCACCCACACTGCAAGGTTAGTTGATCCTGTTTAACTCCTATTATTGGTTTTTTGAAAAGGATGTATATACATTTTCCTTTTCTTTTTTGTGTCCTTTCCATAAGTCGTTTAAATGCACAATTGTTTGTTGGATTCATTACTCTCCTCCATGGTCTAGTAATTTGAGAATCTCTCAATGTTATGAACTAGATCTGAACTGATCAAAACAAAAACACAAGTACATGGAACAGTTTACAAAATTTGATTCGAAAATATGCAATTGATTTTTTTTCCTGAATTTTCTGGAATTGAACCACAATATTTATAGTCTACAGTCTAGACAATAAATAAATCAAACTAGAATTGGAATGAAAATCACAGAGGACTGTATTGTATTTTGTAAAAATATTTTTAGATTGATACTATAAGGAAGACCTTCATGAGAACCTGTATAGTTGCCAACTTGGGCCCTATGCAAGAGTAGTATTTGTGTTACATACATGTTCAAAAATTACAACACAAGAATAATTCATCATTCTTTCTAGCCAAGAATAATTCACTCGAGGCTTAAAAAAATTTCTAACTCCTACAGGCTTCAGGTCTTGGTGTAACCGATTAAGATTCCCTTTTTTTCCTTGTAGGGTTGACTTACTATTTAAACACAATTCCTAAGAGGAGAGTGTCAAATCATTTACCACTAACTTTTCAAATCTTGCATGATTTACAAAGTTTAATAGAATTTGACTTCCCTATCCCTATTTTAAATAGGTCCCCAATACTTTAATGTTATTACCCATAATGTGATGTTTCCATCAGACTTCAAACTATCTAAAGTTCTTCTCTAAACGGTTGAAATAATAGAGCATTTAGTACCATTTCCAGACGAAATCGTAACCAAAGAATTGTTCACACATCTTACAAGAACACACTCTGCATCATAGCCTGAATCAATAATTACTTTCACAGGAGAATAAACCCTTACGATAAGTTGAAAATGATATATCTATGTGAAGAGATACAAAAAAAAAAAAGGTTACCGTGGGTAAAGGAGACAGAGAGACGATATCAACTATATCATCATGCTTATTTCTCCTAATAAAAATTCTTAACATAGAACGAGCCATCTTCTAACTAGTAAAAGATAATCCTTTATATTTTGGCAATTATCCAAAATACATGAGAACTTTTGATATTTAATTTACATATACCATTTGGTAGCTATGGAAGTTTCACAAACATCACAATCAAAAATTTGGACTCTCAATCATACACTTCTTCTTTTAGCAGCTAACGAATGTCGAACCCACAAATTGGATATGTTCAAAGCCTTTGATAAGTTGACTTGGCAACTTCTATATTACATATACCTCTTGTCAACTTCAACCAGGGAAGTACTAATTGCATAATGAGTTGTCTTCTTTTTCAATTCGATTAATCACCCCCATAGGGTCTTCTTCACCAAGTAGGGGATTAAGTTAAAAAGAGACCCATTATCATGTATTTTTTCCATCAAAATAGCAAAGGCCCTTAGTACAGAACTTATAATAGCTAGTATGTTACACAAATTTACATGACTACCAATTCTAACAGCACAAGCTAGTACATACAGTTACCAAATGTTACTTGACTTAAAAGATAGATGAGTTTCTACAGGAGATGCAAATAAAGACAACTTTTGAATTTGTTTCAGTGCCCAGTGTGGAGTATCCGGAATTTTGAAGTGAGTAAAATTATTTTGTTATAAGGTTCGTTTTTTAATGGAAGATAAAGTTGACTCTATCAATGATCAAATTCCTAAATTTAGGTGACAACTACTTTATCTTGTCCAATTGTTCTTAAAACACAACAAATACAAACAAAACTATTCTAAACCTTTGAGCAAAATTCTTTTTTTATAAGGGTTGTTTTCTAATGGAAGACAAAGTTGACTCTATCAATGATCAAATTCCTAAATTTAGGTGACAACTACTTTATCCTAACCAATTGTTCCTAAAACACAACAAACAAAACTATTCTAAAACTTTATGGCAGGAACTTCGCTGCTCTGCAGCTCTTGTTTAATTTGAGATTTATTTCATCTACATCTTTCTCCAACTTCAAATACATGGCTGAAAATCTCTACACATTGCCCTTAGACCACCCTAAGCATCAACCATCTATTCTTAAAAATAACTTGAAATGCGAAAATAAAAATAAAAATAATGTAGACAATATAATTTTAAAACATATATTTATACATAGTGAATTAATTTTAACACTATGCATCCAATGAGATTCTAATAAAAATTCAAATAAGTTGGCAAATGAAGTCTTTTGATATGGAAAATTGAAACTCCAATGAACTGATTTAATCAACTTTAAGTGGTTTATTAAGCAAACTTATATTGAAACATTCAAAAATGACTTAAATAAACTCATTAATAAGGTTCATGTTCATGTTTTCTATATCAATCGATATCTAAGCTGATTTATCATGTTGATATCTCCCTATCTCTAGAAATGTCTCCCTCTCTCTATCTTATTCATATCTAACATAATTAAAAAATATCCTTAATGTAGGAAACATTATAAAAGAAGATTATATATGCAATCAAACTTAAGACTTAGAAATTTAGTAGAGGGAAATTAAGTTAATGGGATGGTTGAATATGTCAAAAAAAAAAAAGTCACTAATTAGGCAAATAACTCATTTTGTCTATTGTAGCGAATATTTTACTATACTTGTATTTGAATGTTAATAAAAAATAATAATTTTTCATTTTATCAAAGTTCAGTGGATTGTGTAGTATGTTGAGTGGGAATAATTTGAGTTGTAATAGCCTTGTAAAACTAGGAATTTGTGGCAAGAAAATTAATGTGATATTTTTTGTAATGACCCCTTTTCAAAATGGGATTATAATATTGAAAATTAATAATAATAAATAAGAGACATGATTACTGAAGGAAAAAGATATATAAGAGACATCAAACAAGGAGAAGTAACCATCATACGAAGAATACATATTTTATTATTTGATTATTATTCCTTTGGGGCATGGAACTGTGATTCATTTAACCTAATGAAGAAACCCCTCGTGACAGGAATTGAAAGACAAAAGCCCACAATTTCTCAAGAGTGATTTCACATGGAAATCACCATTGTGCTAAGTTGATTGATCTCAAAAATGGATTTGCAAGTGTTTTAGACACAACATTGTACACAAACCTTGAACTATATCATTTGAATGTAATGTGAAGATTTGTTATCTAGAATTTTATTTTCTTTAAGTACAACATTTTCACCACTATATATTTTGGTGAGCTTGTTGCTTCATATAGTTCTTTGTTTTCATGGTTAACTTTCACTTAACTAAACCTCGCTTTATACAAGCTCATTAGTATCTTTTAGATTATAATTTCTTTCATTCATCTCCTATTTTTAATATTCATTTGGAAAATGTTTGTTATTCAACAATGCCAAATTTCTTCCTCCAAAATTTTAGTGCTTTTGATAATGCATTTTCTAAGGACTATTTTGACATGTTAGATGATGCACTTAATGAATTTTTTGAGTTTGTCTATTTCTAAAAAATATAATGATTGTGAATGGTATAAATCCCATAAGTCCTAACATGTTCAAGTTAGTCATAGATTATTTTCTAGTCCAATATCTATTTCTTTATATTTCACTGTTTTCTATAAAAAATTAAAATTACATAGACAAATATATCTCAACGTTGTGTATATAGATTATTCAATAAGATAGATAAGCTAGTTTTTATAAATAATAGAATAAACACTTATTCCTCAAAAAAATTTACAATAGATATAGAGCTAAATATATTTATTGTATTCATTTTTTAATTGGTAAATATTTTTAATTGAAGTTGTGAACTGGTGAGGCCACATATATAAGACCTCATCCCCAACATGAACACACAACAATATCACCCTAGTAGGGATTTCAACCTTAACGGAAAAAAGTAGGACACCACAACTTAACAATCACACTATGTCATTATCGACATATTTATTGTATTAATTAATTTATATTTAAATAAAAAAAATTGCTACCATTGGAATAGATCTCGTTCTATTGATTCATGAAAAAAAAACCCATATACAAAGTACATTCACCCATTACTTAGGCTTGTGTGCAAACATTTTTATTAGCACAGTGCCCAACTCTGAAAGCCTATCTATATCTACATCAGTGAACAACCTTGATTTGCAATTGCAAAATCAAGGAAAGGGTGTCGGTTCTTTTTGAAGAAACACTCCTGATAGAGATTAATACCTTAAAGCAAGTTTCTTATTCTTCTTGACCTGCATCTCCACAATGTCAAATATGCAATTGTATTTGGGAACTTTATTGAGTGCAGAGATGCCCCAGATAGCATCATTGATAAAGTCTTCCTTCAATGGGTTCTGAGCAAAAAAATTGTCAATTAACTTCCATTTGGAAGTCCTTACAACATTGATGAGAAACAAGTCGATGAGCACTTCATCATGAGTGTGATCATGAGCCAACAAGTTATTTTTTATCACCATACAAATCGTCGCTTTGATCGATATATCGCCAACCCAAAAAATCCTATGCAAGGGATTATTTATTTCATTAGTTCTAATACTTATTGTATTATTAGTTATTAGTCCCTACCCTTTATGATAAAATTCTTTATCAATTGTTATTGTTTAATAAATTTGTAAGATATTAATGTAAGTGTGAACTATTCCTTTACAATTTAAAATTTGTAATAAATTATTAAGTAAATAAAATAGTAAAACATATATCATTATCAATAATTTCTAAGAGAGTTATTAAATGTTGATATTCTCATTCTTAAAGATTCTTATGAAAAAACAAGAGAAAAATTGAAATTTCAAAATATTTAATAGTTTTAATATAAATAAAGATCTAGTAGAAAAATAAATAAGAAGGAACTATTACATATGTTAATATTTAAAAATATTCAATATTTTTTATTTTATTTTATTTTATTTTTATTTTTTATAGGTAAGTACTACCAAGGGGGTAGCTCCTGTTTAATGAACAAAAGAACAAATGAAAACAAACCCTTGCCACAAGGGATGCGCCAAGCCAACACTGGCTAGAAATCCAACATAAACAAACCAAGGGTTGGCCATGCCAACCCTGGCCAAAAAGCCTACAAGACAAACCAGACAACAGGACCATATAAATGCCAAAACCAACAACCGCCCAGGAAAGGATGTGAACTAAGAAACTTAGCATCAACATTTCACACCACGCTTGTCAGATTTGGGATGAGCAAATTTTTTCTTTTTAACCTCAGTCCGCTGATGCTCAAGTACAGAAATGGAATTTTGATCGATGCAATTAACCGACATTGGCAAGCCACCAATCAAGGGAGCAGGAGGGACCACTTCAGGAACAGAGGCCAGCGAGGAGAGGTCCAATGAAACTAGAACAGATTGCTCGAGGGGGGAAGGAGTGACACCACCATCCATAGCACACACAACTGACAAACACCCATGAGCGAGGGTATGGGAGAGCGAGCCAAACTCATTAGAAGCTTTCGAGGCAGGAACGTCAGCATTCTCATTCGGATCAACAACATAGTGGCTAGATTTTTCCCCAATCCACCAAGAGGGTTGATTGAGGGCACCATTACCACGCCAATAGGACAGCTTCTTGTTGCACTATGAAGAGCAATGAGTGGTTGAAAAACATTTTTTGCACTTGAATGGGATCTTTTCATAATCTATAGGTTGACACCAACTACGGTTCCCAATCTTCAGAGAGATTTCAGCCGGTAAACCTTTTGAAAGGTCGAATTCGACACATAGACGAGCGTATGTAGAGCTTTCAAAATTGATTGTTTCTTTGGAGATGCTGTGGTATTTTCCAAGACCATTGGCAATTGCTTTCAGGCTCCCAATTTCCCATAATTGTAGAGGTAAATAGGGCAATCTTACCTAGAGAAAGGCAGAGGAAAACGATTCCAACCGAGGATCGAAGGAGGGGTGCCAAGGCTTGATATAGAGGAATTCACCTTGATAGAACCACAAGCTGGAGTTAAGAATTAGTTCCTTATCAGCCAATGATTCAAATTCAAGAATGAAAACCCCCCTGGCACAAGGATAGATACAAATTTCTTCTTCCAAGTGTGCTTTCCAATTTTTGCTAATCCAGGAATGCAAATCGCGCAATTTCGGCCAACTATGCATGAATTTGCAAATTAGGGCATGCTCCTGAAGGTAAGATTCCTTGTCAAAGGCAGTGTCATCCAAGCCAATCTCGGGAATTGCAGCAGAGTGACGAAAGGGAGGCAAAAGGGCTTGGGGGTGGAGGGGAGGGCGACAATCAATATCGATTGGCGAAGTGCAGGAACCAGGCGAGTCTGCGATCACAGCCCGAGTGCCCAAGGCCGCCTTGAAATTGAGCAGGAGGGGGGCAGGAGAGGCCACCGAAACAAGTCCGCCAGCCTCAGAATCGTAGGAAGCCCCAAACGCAGGAGTGCTGAGCGGAGAAGGTTTGCCGCGGACAAACGCAAGAGGGGTTCTGGGGATTTTCGGAGCGGAGCGAGCCATTGGAGTTGTTAAATATTCAATATTTTTATATGAAAATATTCAAAAAATAAAATAATAAACAAAATTAAAATTATTATAATATTAAAAAATAACATATTTATCTTAAAAATTATCTAAAATAAAACATTTATGTTTTAATCAACCTCCCAAAATAGAATTAAGAATTTTCCTTTTATCAAAACCTTAAGGACGACCAATAAATATGACTAATCATGAAATAAAGTTATAGAATTTAGTTTTGTTTGTATTTGTTGTGTTTGTTGTGTTTTAAGAACAATTGTTCAAGATAAAGCAGTTGTCACCTAAATTTAAGAGTTTTATCATTGATAGAGTTAACTTTGTCTTCCATTAGAAAATTACCCTTATAACAAAAGAATTTTGCTCACTTCAAAATTATGGTTGTGTTTTTAGGCCATGAAGAAAGTGCAATTTACATGTTTCCAGCATTATGTAAATATTAATGAGTTCAAAGATTTCCTTAACCATTTAGCATATATGATAAAAAAATCCTCTTTAGAAAAGCAAAGATCTTTAGAACTTTCATTGTATGTAGAGTCATGTATAACCGACTTGCTTAAATGTTATAGTTTTCTACACAAATGAAAATGAAAGCATATATTCCTAAGTCCTCTTATAGGTGCCTAATGTCTCCAAAAAATTCCTTACGATAGAAAATGATATTGTTATTTCATTCAGTAATAGATAACTCATTTATAAGCCTCATAAAACTTATAATGTGAAGTGTATTACAAAACACCTGCATCAAACATCAGAAATATCAATTGAACCCATATGCCCATTTTGTTGATTGTAGAGTAGTGGATAGAAGCATTGCAATAGTCATTGGACCAAGACCACAAGGTAGAGGGTTAATTTTTGAAGCTATTCTTGAAGCCTCTTCATAGGAAACATGATCGACTGATTGGTATTCTCTTTTAGCTCTAGGATCCTGCAAAAGTGGAAGCAATAGTTTTAATTTGCTATATATTAACCATCTTCTACTTACAAACTTTTTTTGAAAAAGGTAGTTAGAAGGTGTCATATCTCTACTACATAAATAAGCCAAGATCAATTAGTACTGCACTAGGTTTTAGCCAATCACCACAAACCAAATTTGGCACACCTGCTGCAACAACAAGAATATCTGCTTCATGAGTAAAATCTATAGGAAATTATTTTTGTTTTGAGTAGCTATGGTCTACATTTATTTTTTGTGGAAACATGGTTTAAAACTTTAAATTAATACTTAAGTAAAGATTGTCTACTATGTTTCAAATTTCAGAGCTATTCAATAGAATATGGCCCATATTCTGACATGTCAAACATTTTTTTAAGAAGAGAAAATGCAGTCCGCCCTTAATCAATGTGTATTTATTTACAGACTAAACATTTGTACTTATAAATTTATAGATATGTATTTTGCCAAATCCTTTTTCAGTTGAAAATAAAGATTATGATATTTCTTGTAGAGTATGTAAAAGTGATCTATGAAAATTCAGATCTACCCATTTTGTCTGACAAAATTGTTTTGAAGACATTTAATTTTTATTGTTGTTGTCCCTTACCTTCAAAATAAAGTGTAAGCTAAACGTCTGGCATAACTAATTCTCAAGAAAAAAATATTAGTATTTTAAATAACCATATAAAATTTAAAATTATCCTTTGTAGCTCAAATTTTGATGCTACTCTTTGGATTGCAAATATCTTACCCTTAAAGAACCTGCTCTTCATGTGACAATTTTTACTCAATATTGTGGTGGACACATCAGATACTTCAACCATAATGATTCAAGAAATTGATGATTCAATTTTTTTTATTCCTTTCAAGGTGACCACACAATGATCATGCATTTCTAGGATAGTATAGTTATAATCCTACCATCTAGAATCATAATTCCGTATTGTGGACTCATGACTGTGTGAACTAATATTTGTCTAGGGTATTAATTGTTTAGCCTAGACACTGATGTGTATACCCTTAGCTTCCAAATCTGCTTGTCTCATTTGATTTTTTGTCGACATCACTATCTCTGGATAAGTCATAACCAAAATCTAAGGTTATCTATAGATGGGCATGCTCTATGTCAGATATGATGAACTAGGGCATGAGTGCACTAAATGTGTTACATATCCATCAAAATTTTGTTTGGATGATCAGATAAACTTCAAGAAATCATAGACATAAAGAGAAAGATTAAATAAAAGCTAAATAAGATACACTCTTGACAATCTTTGTTAGGGATTTTCACTACTTTTTGGTTCTATGTTATATTCTTTTCAAAATTGGAAGTTTTTTTGTTATGATCAATTGGAATAGACTCTACAAGAAATGCATAAATATATTGTCTTGTGTAAGAAGCCCACGAACAGAAATAATAATTTGTTGATAAATCACAATAGATAACTGTTTGCAGTCAAACACAAATCTCCATATTTTACACACAAATCCAATAATTATCGCCAATGAATCAAAACAGTAGTATCAATCTTAGTTCAATGATATATGTCAATATCATATTCATAATTAACAATAAATTTCAGATACTCCACACTGGGCACTGAAACAAATTGAAAATTTGTCTTTATTTGCATCTCCTCCACAAACTCATCTATCTTGTAAGTCAGGTAACATATGCAAACAATATGTACTAGCTTGTGCTGCTAGAATTATCAGTCATGTAAATTTTTGTAACATATCGGCTAGTATAAGTTTTGTACTAAGGGCCTCTACCATTTTGATGGAAAAAATACATGATAATGGGTGTCTTTAACTTAATCCCCTACTTGGTGAAAAAGACCCTATGAGGGATGATTAATCGAAATGAAAAAGATGAAAATTCATTATGCAATTAGTACTCCCCTGGTTGAAGTTGACAAGAGGTATATGCAATATAGAAGTTGCCAAGTCAACTTATCAAAGGCTTTGGACATATCCGATTTGATAAACATTTCAGAATAATAGTCAAATTTTGAGAGATTGAATGGTTTTCCAGGTGTAGGTGGATTTTCAAGGTGTACTTTACTCTGAAGCATTCTCATGAGGTGAAACACAATGATTAAAAATCTAAACAATATATAAGGTATATAGAAATAAATGCCTTGTGGGCTTTGACAAAGGTTCTTTTAAACCAAATTGGCATCTAGCATGGTCATGACTTAAAAATTAACCAATATTATTATACCCTTATTGTACCCTACCATTTATTGAACCCTAATTTAGGCCTAACCCTACCACTTACCATAGCCCTGACCTTAGCTCCAAGTTTTATTCTAGATTAATAATTTTAATCCTAACTTAACATTAACCCTAACCGTAATTAAACAGTAATCATAACCCTAATTGGATCCTAATTGAACCCCATTTGAACCTTAATCTAAATGAACCCTAACCCTAACCTTAATTGAAGCATAAATCTAACTCTAATTAAACCTTAATTATAAACTTAACTAAAATAAGCCTAATTGAACCATAACTGCACAACTTGAACTTGAACCTAATCATAACACTAATTGAATACTAACCAGGGAAAACTTTAAGAAACCCCCCCCTCGGCGTAGGTGTAAAATCTTGGCGAATCCGATATACTTCCCGCTGAAAAATATTATTTCTATTGGCGATTTTTTTCATTTTATGGGGAAAAAAAATCCCAATTGGCGAATCTTTTATAATCCCTGGAAGTTCATGGAAAATCTTGGCGAATTGCAAAAAATTTTAATAAAATAAAATATTTTTCATTGGCGAATAAAACCATTTTTCAAACCAGAATTGTTTTTCCATTGGCGATTAAAACCTTTTTTCAAAGAAAAAAATATATTTTCATGGGCGAATTAAAAAGAATCTCAAAATAGTAAAAAAATCTATTGGCAAAATAAACAGATATGCCAACGAAAAATCATAGGGGCCGTTCGTTGAATGTTCGGTGGACGACTGTAGTTTCATTTCGGAAGTAAATCTTTGAAGCACTAGACTTGGATTTAAAACCTCCGGAATAACACTATAACCATTCGATGTAGACATGTGGGGAGATCAAGGCTCATCGCTCATCACTCATTTTGTCTTTTCAATGCCTCGACATTGTACATTTCATTTAATTGAAATTCTCATTCTTTTTGAAGAAAGTGTGGTTGTCGTACTGCTAGTGCAGGCAGTGGTGGCGATTAAAGTGACAAATCTATACACCAACAAGAAAAAAGAGTTGCATTCCAGAAGTAAATCTCTAAAGCATTAGACTTGTGAATTGAAACCTCCGGAATAACACTATACCCATTAGATTCAGACATGTGGTGAGATAAAGGCCCATCGCTCATCACTCATTTAGTCTTTTCAATGCCTCGATGTTGTACATTTAATTTAATTGAAATTCTCAATATTTTTGAAGAAAGTGTGGTTGGCAGTGGCAGTGGTGGTGATTAATGCCATATGTGATATGAACATCCGAAGCAATTTCTTGGACAACTCATAGCTTTAATGAAACAAGATTTGTAATGATTTCATATCGTTTGAACTTTGAGTGATTTTGATAGCTTGTTAGCTTGAGGTAGAGTTCAAGTTGGCATGCAGCAAGATGTTAATCAAATTAGAAATTTTAATTATATAGGCTGGTAGCGGCACTCGTGGCCCATACATAGGGATAGTGATTCAGTGATTAGTAGATAGTGCCATAAGGGTTTTTATTTTCTAGGGTTAATAAGGATTCACGAAGAAGATGATGCAATATTGGGGATACTGTAAATTCTCCTACCTACAATTATGTAGTTTTTGAGTAATCAGTAAAAGATGAATTTCCTTCAAGTTTAGAATGGGTGGAATTGGAAAGAAGTTGATTTGGTTAACCTGAATCTTCATACGGGTTTTGAACCAGGATGAGGAGCTTTGATGGAGATAAGTGCTATCCCAATGCATAGAGGCTGTAGGTAAAAGATGGGAGTAGATTTGCTTCTCCTCCTGTATTCTAATAGCTCCCATTTCCCCAGCATGGTTGGCCCGGCAAGCCCCATGCATTTATTTTCAAAGAGACATTTGTATTACATCTTCTGTAGGACTCTGGTTCTCGAAGGGGATAAGTACATTTTGTATCTTCACGGCTCCCATTTCCCAAGGACTGATTGGAACCCCCTTTCCCCAACATGGTTGGCAAATCCACCAATAGAAGCTTGGAATCATGAATTTATTTTCAGAGCCAGTAGATGTGTAGTAAGTTTTCAGCAGCAAAGCTTGGAAATTGGAATCAATTTGTAATCCATTGTAACGAGCAACAAATTGGAATAGATTATTAAATTTTGTCTATGTAAAGTACTAAAGTGACACATTGACATATGTTATTTATAAAAAACAGGAGCTACAGTGCTACTCGTCTGTAAAAAGATATGTAATAATGTGACATTGAAATTGAGTTGCAATAAAATAAATGGTTGTGTTGTGTTATTCTTGATTCCTTGAATCTTCGTTATTCATTTACGTTTAAGAGTAAAGAGTTGTTTTCTGAGTTTGGAACTTCAGTGTCTATTAATAATTTAATATATTCAAATCAGTTTTTTTTCTTTTGAGAAATTAAGTAATATACTCTATGCAATTGTTAGGCCGATGGCTATGGTATTGACTTTCAATCACATGTGTCATGTTAATTTTTTTAAGTTAATATCATAAATTAGTAAATTAGTCAAGTTTCAAGTTCAACCGTTGGATGAACATTTGATGTATGGTTGTAGTTACATTTCGTAATGAAATGAACAGAGTGATGGCCTTCCCAATTTAAACCTCTGAAATTACCTTATAACCGTTAGATTTAGAAAGATCAATGGTTAAGATTATGACAATAGCAAACAATCAATATAAAAAATTTATGACAGTTTGGTCATTTAAATGCCTATCAAAAAAATTGTTTAATTTATGAATTTTTATATAAAATCTTTTATAAATGGAATATCTTGAAAAATTAGAAAACAATGATAATTATTAGTGATAAATATAAAAATCTACTATTATAATTAACAATTAACAAAAGTTTCTAAAATCGTATTAAAAATAAATCTTGTTAAATATATTCTAAAAATTAAAAATAATTATGTTTTATTTTGAAAACATTCTAAATTAATATATATTTTTATAATAAAATTATAAATCACATATAGTAATATAAAAAATGATAGCTATTAATATTATAAAAAAGTCAAAAGTTTCTAAATTCATATTAAAAATATTCAAAAAATTTATATTCTATTTTCTTTTTATAATAAAAATTATAAAATGATATATATTATAAATTAAAATACTATATAATAATTTTTTACAGTTTAATAAAAATATAGCAAGTCAAACTATACGGTCTAATAAATTTTATAGCTATAATATATGGTCTAAAATTGAAAAAACGGTCAAATATTTAATAGACCATCAAATTTCAAGCCTGCTGTCAACTGTCAAGTGATTAATGTTTATTTTTCAAGTTAATATCATAAATTACTCAAGTTTCAACCGTTAGATGAACATTTGATGTATGGTTGTAGTTGCATTTCGTAATGACATGCACAGAGCGATGGGCTTCCCAACTTAAACCTCCGGAATCACCCTATAACCGTTAGATTTAGAAAGATCAACAGTGAAGAATTTGCAACTTGTAGACGTAAGACGTGTCATTCACTTTAATGTTCCAATTTCGAGAAACAAAGCATTTAAAGCACTTTGTACTGCTAAGTGTCAACTATCAAGTAATTAATGTTTATTTTTAATCTTTAAAGTTAATATCATAAATTACTCAAGTTTCAACCGTTGGATGAACATTTGATGTATGGTTGTAGTTGCATTCCATAATGAAATGCACAAAGTGATGGGCTTCCCAACTTAAACCTTTGGAATCACCCTATAACCGTTAGATTTAAAAAAATCAACAGTTAAGAATTTTCAACTTGTAGTCTTGTAGACCTAACTCCTAAGACGTGTCATTCACTTTAATGTTTCAATTACGAGAAAAAAACATTTAAAACACTTCGCACTTTGAAATTGTATAGTGATTTTTAAAGTCTTCAATCTTCAGATTGCTCATTGGCCATTACAGTACACCACCCTGTTTTGAATTTGGATTCCACAGTTCCACTTCCAATAATGCCATTCAAGTTTTCAAGCGTCAGGACTCAGAATCTAGGTAAGTGAAATAATTCTTGCGGCTACATTTCATCGTTTGACATTTCTTAAAATCTTATTTTGTCAAAGTTTGAAGTTTGGTTTTAGACTTTAGAGACTCAAAAATTCATTAAAATTAAGGAGGACTAATAGGTATTACTTAAATTAGGGAATTCAAATTTCACAACTTCACATTTGTACAAGCATGTCTACCACCAATACCACTAGAGCAATGTCGGATAAAAAAAGACATTATGTAGAATTGCTTAAAACCTCAGGTTTCACCGATGGATACCATGATATTTATGATCCTGAAATCTATGGTAGGCGTACCTCAGAACTTAGATTTTCATCTCAGAATAAGGCTGCAAAGCAAACAAAAGTTGATAGTATCAGTGCACCGTGGGTAACTGGATTAGGGCGCATGATGTTACATGAAGTTTTCCCTTGCCCTGAATTTATCATGGTCTGTGCCGAAAATTATGATGATAAGAAAAGAGAAATTGTTAATAAAGATAACCAAGAAGAATTGTTATCCATTAATGCAGAAGAACTTGGAAAAGTGTTGGGGTTTACAACCGAAGAATTTGGAAACCACCACATTGACCTAGAAAAGCTTGCTAGTGATTATGAAGCAGTGGAAGAAAGGCTGAAAAATGATTTCTTAAATCAAATAGTTAAGGATAGAAACAAATTGAAAGGTGATCATAAGCCTCCTTATAATTTGGATTTTTGTAAACCATGGGTTCAGGATACTATTTCCATGCTAGCATTTTGCCTCGGTCTAGATAGCAATTTGGAAGTGGGTGCAAGCCTCCTTGAAATGGTATATAATATCCATTATGTTGATGAACATGTCAAATATAATTATACTCAGGACATTGTAGAATCCATGCATAAACATTTTTTAATGATTAAAGCAGGTTCCATGAAGACATTTAGGTTCACAACCTACTTGTGCTATCTTTTTCTATTCAAATTTAGAGGAATGTTTCAGACCAACAAGCTTCAGATTCAGCCCTACAGTAATGCAGAGGAAAATAAAATGGCTCTAGTAAATGAATGGACCACTAAGATAAGGATGCATGATTCTCGAAGGAACTACAGTCATTTTGTAGACTACTTTTTGGCTCCATTGCATCAAGTATTACAAATAATCCAATGCGTAGATTGCCTATGTCATGTAGAAACTGCATGCAACTAGGAAAAGAAATACAATTGGCTGATTGGTACTTAATGGAAGAATATACTGTGCTAAGATTTTATGGATCAGGAGTACAGCCATACAAACTTCCAATACATGTGACAAAAAGGGTTTTTGCATTGGAATATGTAAGGTAGGTGCAGAGTGCTAATGAACTACACTTTCTCAGTCAACAAAAGAAGACCTTATTTCCTTCTTTACCTTTTTCATGCGGAGGGTTCACATTCGAGAGAAAAGCATTTAGTGTGGCACATAATCTTTTGATTTTTTTTGCATTTGATGCTATCTATCACTGGCAGTATGATCCATGTGACATCATTAAATCAATGATTGTGGCCAATAGGAATGCTGCAAATAGAATTCAACATCAAAGTAAACCCTTGCTTGAAAACTTGAGAAACAAGGATTCTTGGGATGAGGTCAAAAGAGCAATGGAGAAAAGTGTTGCTGAGAATGGTATTTCTTTTGAACAATTGTCAGTAGAAATTATGGTATTGCACCGAAAGACAATTAGGACATACAACAATTTTTATGAAAAAAGTGATAAACCATCTAGTAGAGTAAAAATTCCAGGTTCTCTAGAGAAGGAACTTACAAATAAAAATTGGTCACGATTAAAAATTACTACCTTTTGGTGTATGAGGAAGGACCTAGGTGATCCAAGAGCTCTTGTAGAGTATGATGCTAACGAAGAAGATGAAGAGTTTAGCAAATTGTGGAATATAGAGCATCCTGATGAACGTGATGAATCTGATGATGATATTGATAGGGAAGAAGAAGAACAAATCCATGCCAATTACAAACCTGATTTAAGTGAGGCTGAAAAAGAAGAAAATGCTTCAACATATACTTCAGGAGCAGCCATAATTGAAAAAATTGGCTATGAAGGTGTTCCTTTGGGGTCCAAAGGACAAGGCCCTTAGACAATACCAAGTGTTGAGCATAGAAAAATAGTTGATAAATCTAGCCTTAGGCTTGGAGGTGAACAAGTAGACCAAGGGGATACAAGACAAACTCAATTTGTTAGAGCTTTTGTTCATCATCCTCATGGTCAGATACAATCACAACTAGGACATGCCCTTGGTGGACAACTTAGTGCAACTGGGAGTGCCATTGGTGGCGATGGTATGGGTAGTAGTACTAGTAGTGGTCAACATGTGCTACAACGAAAAATTACACACAATACTAAGAGGAAAACAAAAAAAGATACCACAGAAACACCAGGTGATTAAGGCAATCAAAAGAGGCAAAGGATTTTGACAGGTCCAAGTCACACTATCAATGGATCCACCAGTACCACAAAGGAGTTATTTCTAGGCACTCCCCCAATTCTAGTTAGTGTGGGTGTGACATCATTAGCAACTGCAAGTGCTCCTATTCCTTCACCATTCAAGCATTACATTGTTCCTGCCTCCCCAGGTTATGATTTCATTGAAGAGTTTAAAAAGAAATCCAACTTGAATAAAAAAGAAAAGAAGCAATTGACGGAGAGTGCTTCTGCTGTAACTTCAGAGCATGCAACAACCATGGTATTACCCACATTTGACACAAATAAAGAAATCATGGAGTACACAGTTGTTGCTCCCACAGTTCAAAACAAACCAACAAATCAGATGGATCAATCTGAATACCAGGTAACCAATTTTCAATTGGATTTTTTTGGCTTGAAAAATACTGAAAAAATTAATGTATCAAAGAAGAATAATGAATTGGTGTACACATCATTGCTAAAGCAAGATAGAGAGAAGAAAAGGTTCCAGACCCAAATAGAAAAGTTACAGGCAGACCTAGCAAGTGAGAAAGCAAAGAGGAAAGCAGCAGACAACAAGAACAATGAATTAGAAAAAAGAATAATAAAATCTGCCTCTACATCTACAAGCAAAGAGGATAAATCAAATGAGAGAGAAGTGAATGACATGAAGCGAAGGCTAGATGAGAGCAACAAGAAATATGATGAGGAAAAATCCACTTCAAAAAAATTAAGACTAAACATTGCGAATGGAAATGCACAATGGGAATTTTTTTTGGAGAAATAGAGAAAAACAAATGAAAGATTGGAGACAGAGCTGATGGAAGCAAAAGAAGAAATTAAGACTTCTCAAAATAAGCTTTCTACATTTTGTAGAGATACAGTGAGGCATATGAAACAAAAGATCTGGGATGAAATAATGCAGAGGTTTGATCATTTGTGTGACATGTTTCAACTAATTGATGTTATCAGACAACATTATAAGAAGCTCAGCAAATATTTAGTGGACAACAAAAGGTGTTGGAATTAGAGAAATCTACAAATCAAGTTCTACAAACAGTCTACAAAGCTAGTGACAATGATTTGAAATCAAAATGGATTACTAATCGGATTTAAACCTCAATGAAGTTGTCATCTATCATTGAAAAGTGTTCGAGAATGTGTGGAACAAAGGAATATTTGCATTTGGTTGCAAACAAGATGAAGGTGGTGGATGAACAAGTAAGGAACTTCACAGAGCTTGGTTTTCCAAAGAATTTTGACACAAATGAGCGATTCATTGGAAAGGATGGTTTCAGAAAGAAGATGGAAGGTGCAAGGAAGATTGATTTGGACCAGTTTCCTCGGAACCCAGATGTGAACTATTTGGATTCAATCAGAACACTAATAACCTTGAATGCAAAATTGACTGAAGAATTCAAGACAGGTTCCACTTCTAATTACAATCATGAAACGTTAACAAAACTTGAAGTCAAACAACATCAGTTAGAACAAATGACAATTCCACCTCCTGAAGAGTGGAAGTTGCTAGAAAAGGTGATACAGTGACTCGATTTTTTATTTTCAACCTTTGATAATATGAGTTTCCAAGTTCCAACTCAGCTCTGTGCAGACTTGTCTTTGGGCATTGGCAAGATTTTGCATTGCCAATGCTAATATGTACTCCTTCATGTGAAATTCGATTAAAAAGCTCAAATTCAGACTTCAGTAATGTGATGATGTTCAATTATCTGTATTATTTATTTTATCATTTGAACTACTGATGAACTTGATGGAACTTCTAATTTTTCTCTTTGAGTTCCTCTTTGTCTTGACCTTGTCATGGTTTGTCAATGTGTCATATTGTTTGGGAAAGAACCTAAGGTTGGGGTTTTTATTTTGGTTTTCATGAAAATCCTAATGTCGTATGTAATACCTTGAGTGAAAATCTATTCGGATGTTACCTTTTTTGGGTGGGTTTTGTTGGTGTTTTTTAATGTAAACAAAGTTTGTCTCCTAATCTACAATCATTAACAATTAACAGATAATCCCATCAAATAGCTCAATAGAATAGGATAATACTGAAATGAGCTGGCCTTTCACCAATAATATCAACTACTTGGAGCATGGGATGATTACAACATTATTTCATAACTTATGATAGTCATTTTATTTGCAATTTGGCAGCAAGCTCTAAGTAAAGACATACAGACACATGACTTCACTAACTCATACAATTTAAACCAGTGCCATATACCATTGGGGAGTCAAATTCACAAACATTTAAAATTTAACAACAGATTCAAATACATAGCATATAAGATCCCTGGAAATATTGCATTACAATAGTGTCAATCCATATCCTAACCCAATACTTCTTACTAAATCCCTTTACAAACATATCCATCCATGATTCCATTCAAGCATTTTAATTAATTCCTTGAATTAAAGCCAAAATGGAAAACATACACACCAAAGCAGTGAGATGAACACCATAATCCTTGATTACAATATTCAAAATTATGATATGTTTATACAAAGGAGAGACATGAGCTCGAAATATAACATCATAACTCAAATGCTAGTACTGTTGTGAAACATCAAATCTTCATAGACCTAAAACCCCATTACCGAATAACCCCAAACCTAAATTGTATTAATATTGAAATAACTAGTTCTTACAATTTGTTCTACAACTATACTTAGACTCGACCTCAAAATATCTTACTTGCCAACCCCTATTTCTAGCCTTGAAATCCTTCTTATAGAAAATGAAGAAGAAAACAAGCATCGGGCCAGAAATTACACATGTCATTGGTCAATTGGATCGCTATGTGCCAATTCAAAAATATGATTAAAACCACTGAGTCCCAGAGCATCTTTCCATTGATTCCACTCATTACATAATAGTTGATGCATTAGCTATATCTCAAAACCTACGCCAAAAGTCATCATGGAAGCAAAACCATAATCAGTTATACTATAACCGTTGAGTTGTTAGTTGTCGATAATAGACATTATTTTACTCATCTTCGGTTAAGTACTTGTCCACCCATTTCTGGTATTCCACATCCGTTGGCCAGTTAAAATTCACCACCTCAATCAGCTTAGTATCGTAAGGTGTGTACTTCACCGCAACCTGGTTAGCCTCTCTCTCAAAAGACTCTAAGAATATGCTAGTATTAATTATTTTATCCATACTGCTCACCAGCAAGTCATAGTCTGAGTCATCACAAATCAATTTGATTTGTGCATCAATAACCTCTTCTGCCCTATCTTGCCATTGCTGCAATGGCAAGATATTTCCCTGTGCATCTATTATATCTGGCAGAAAAGTATCATTCTAGTCATCAAAACTCTTTACCAGTTCTCTAGTTTTTCTACTCAAATCATCAAGTAGGGCCTGGAATCCCTTTAATGATTTCACAAAATTTTGAGTAGGCTTCAATGACTGAGGCATGTTGTCTGCATCAAACCTGGAAGCCTTAAACATAACATCTAAATCAGTGGCCTGAGGGATCCACTTCTCAACCAAAGGCAGAACTACTTCCCGATCTATGTTAATGTTTTTAATTCCACCCAAGAACAAAGAATACAAAGAATGTACAGATGGCAACCTATAATCAACCTTCTCATTTAGATGCCTCAAAATGGTGTCAAACACCTCATTGTGTTTAGAAATTGCATCATCCTCACTTGCCTTTAGGGAAGCCTGCAATTCTATGATTTTATTCAACATTTGCTTCTTGGTAGGATCCACAGAATACTCAACTTCCTCTTCAACTGGCTCTGGTGTAGGGCTGAGAGCAGATGTCTTAATGGGGGACCCAGGAGTAGAAATGATTGGGATATTAAGGGGAACTAGCCCTGAAGTAGTGGGTAGTGCTCTAATACCAGGGGCATTGGAGGATTCTCCTACCTACCCATATTTCAGTCTATCAACTTCAGATTGCAACTCAATATTCCTCTGCTGTATTCTACTATATTCCTCAATTATTACTTTGTATTTCTCCATCAGACTTTTCATTTTAGCTTCCTCCCTTTCATCTATCTTTTGGGCCAATTTGGTCACATTCAATGTCAAGCTTGTGTCTTCTGTTGTTGAGGTTTCAGAAGCTCTCTTGATGATGAGCCCTCCCCTTAGACTTGGGCCAATATCAGCCACATTTGGTTTTCTACCCTGAGGTGCCAATGCCCATATGGCCAGAGTTTCATATTCCTCACTAAAAGCAAAGTCTTACAGAGCTGCCTTAACCTCTTCCTCACTATTTTGCACAGGATGCTTGGACTGTAGGATAGCATTGAATGCTACAACATCAGCTATGTCCCATTCAGGCAAAAGTAAGACACCAACCTGAGTCACAAGTCTCCTTCCTTCCTCAGGAGTAATGCTCTTAAATTCCTCCATTAGTTCGGCCTTAACTTCATCATCATTCTCCTGTTCAGACCTATCGGGTCTTAACTCTCTCCTTCTCTTGCATTTATCTTGATATTCCTCTAATTTCATTCTCCAAATTAACTGCAAGAATACAGGAGTCTTCACGAAGGCATCATCATCCAGGAATGCCTTGCAAGCCTCCATCCTGGCATCCTGTACACACTGCATGTTTATATCCATATCAGTTAACACCAGTTGTGTTGATCTAGGAGGAGAAGGGATACCAACCTGCATGTCTTGATCAGTTATAATTATTTCATCCATCAAAGCCTCTTGTGTTTCCTCAACCCTTTGCCTCTTTAGGATTGGCTCTGATAGTAACTCTACAGGATCATTTCTCGATGGTGAATCTAGGTCCACAATCCTTATCCCTCCAGGTTTCCTGATCCCTTGACCCGGTTGTGATGATGCTTGCATTATTTGTTTTCCCCTTTTATCTCCTGCCTCCTCATCACTGCTATCATCTCTCTTCCTCTTGTATAGAGGCCTGCTGATAAGTTGGCCTTGTTTCTTCAGGCCTCACCTCCGGTCTCTGAATTCCCAAGTCCACTTCCAAATTGAATTTCTTGGTTTTCAAGGTGCTCATGATATCTTTGAAGTTATTCATTAAGAAATCTATTCTTTTGTGAAATGGAGTGAACTCCATCAGTGGATCATATTTTGGATCCATTTTATGCACCATAGCTAGCAGTTTCTCATAGGCAATCCATTTCTCTTTATTCAATTCCTGCTTGCTCAAATCAAACTCATTTCTGATTAGATCCTCAAGAAAATTGAAAACATGTGCAAACTTGCCACCTTTAATTTGTTGCTTGAATAGGGCAAAGAATCCCTCGGGGTCATGCTGCCTCTTAGATTCACTCTTCAAATGATAATCATCAAAAAATCTTCCAAAGTGGACCCATCCTCCCTTGGAAAACACAAAATCTGAAACAACAGTATAATCAGGGAACAAGGTCCCTTCTCCTTTCCCTGTCAAATTATCCTCATGAATGCAACCTAGTTGCCACATGACCTTGGCAAATCCCATCCTTGATGGTACATTATATGGGAGAATGTGAGGAGCTCCCTGGAAACCATAAACCCTTAGGACAGTGCTTACGGGGTATAAGATGATGTCACCCCAATTGTGGCACACCTTCAAATCAGGCTTCCTCACTTTGGGTAGGAGGAAATCATGCAAATCCTCAGGGACCCTTGGCAAATTTACCACCAATCTAGCTCTAAGTTTGGAAGCAAAATAGTTATCAAATTGCACAAAATTAGCACCTCCCTTGTTGCAAGACAAATCTGCACTCCAAACCTATACTGGTAATCTTTCTCCATTCACTTCTCGCTCAACTCCATTTTCTCTGAGAAGAAGTCAGCATTCTTGTACAGGAACATATGCATTAATAAGGAGTACCAAAAAAAGGAGTACTAGTGTCCCCCATATGCAACTTCAACAAACCCTCATGTATCTTTTCAGCAAGAAAATATGCATATTCGTACACTACAGAAAAATTGGGATGCTGAATATGAGCCCCAATAAACATATAAGCAATGGGCATCACGGTATTAGGGCTAAAACCTAAAATCTGGCAAAATGAATAAAATGTTTCCAAGAAGTGATCAACAAAATAGCTCAGCCTGAAAGGCTCCTGATCAGTTGGGCTGATGTGAATCATTGAATTATCTGCCTTGGCTAAATGAGGAGGAAGCAATTTTGATCTAAAAAGAGGTTGTGACCTGGAATATTCCTGCTTCATTTCCTCAAAATCTACCCGGACTAAGATGGGCTATATTCACTCAAATCGAAAGCCTGCCGAATCTCATCTGCATTTATATTCAGTAGAACCCCACCATCATTATCCCTGATAATCCTTGTAACAGGATCATATCGTGTTGCCACTGCTCTGAGTAGGTCAATATCAGGAAATACATTTGGTACAACTAGTTTCCCCATATTGTACCTCCAACCATTACAGAAAGGATGAGGCACATTTCGCTGCCCATAACATCTCCTAAACATTTCTAGGCCCATCATTTGGACCCTAGCATCTGCAATATTATAGGTTTTACACCTTAGTCCCTCGCCTAAGGCTTTCCCATTCATTAAAACCAAACCCCTCTTCTTGTCGTTCGTTGATAGCGGGAATTGATCTAGGAAATCATCGTATAAATTCTTTTGCAAATAATCAATATGGCCAGAATGTTGCTTTGATGGTGCCATTTTGAACAACCAGGGCTTCTCCTAAAATCAAATTCTTAAACAAACTAGGGCAACCCAAAACGAAATTACACCAGAACTTAACAATTTCCCACAATTCAAAAGAGCCAGTAACCTTACAGTTTTAATCAACAAGACCCCTGACCAACACAATACAACCCTCCACAAATAACACATTCAAATAGAAACTGTGGCATAGAAGGTAACTCATGGGATTTCGCACCTTGCAGAAAACCAAACCTCGTTTTAATTGCATGAAAAACTCATTCTTTGGCTCTGGAGTCCTGGACCGCTTTGAAAACATTTGAATGCCTTTGTGGTGAAGATAGAATGGAATTAACTACTTAAAGTCAATGAAAAATGGCCAGTAGACGTCTCATCCGCCATTAAAGCTCACTTGCATGTCGCACCAACGGCTTCAATCGTATTTGATATAAATTTAAATCATCATTGTCGATCTCTTGTTCCTGTCAGATCATCAATGATCAAACAACCATCTTCAAAAGGCTGACAACATCTCCATGTCATTATCGAGGGCCCACCATAATACACAACGCCAAAGGAATACATGTGGCGTTCGCCCATGATATCACAATCACTAAACACCCTTCACTTTAGGATCACGTGATGGCAGGCAACCATTGATTCCAACCATCGGCGATCATGATCTTTCACAACAGTGAGCAGGACCAAAACCTATCCGTCGAGCAACTTTTCATCAAGGTTAAAACATCATCGTTGATCTCGAGCACGTGCATCTCACATCTGGTTTAGTAACTCACTCTATAACATACTAAAGACTGATACAAATATTAAACACTTTATTTACTCCTTTTCAGCATCGGCAACCTGGGACACGTGGCGCCTGCCCGTGATATTGCAATCACCAAGTAACCAGCAGTGATGTCATCGCGAGATCGTGGGGAATGGTCAAGATCAACCGTAGGGAGATCGACAGTCACTAAAAATAACCCCTGCAAAATAATACAATTACTTAAAATAAAAGAGGGGAAGGGGACATCGCCTAGGACAACGAAAAACGATGGCTCAAAGTTGTTCTAAAACATAGGGCACGGTCTGACCCAAACTTGAGAAATAAAAGGTCAGGTGAAATATTTAGCATTTTTATTTAAAGGGGCTTGGCCTAGACGATTCAATGGGACATAAGTTGTTTTGAAACCACCCTCAAAAAGGTAACATCAGAAAAGACCCAACCCAAAGATATACATTATATGGCAGGTTACTAAAGTGGTTGCGAGATGCACATGCTCAAAATCAATGGAGGTGTTATAATCTTGATGAAAAAGTTGCTTGACGGTTATGTTCAACAACGGTGACTATTATGAATGAACACGATTGTTGATGATGAAGATCAATGGTTGCTTGCCATCATGTGATCGGAAGATACGAGGTGTTTATTGATTGTGATATCACGGGCAAGCGCCATGTGTATTCCTTTGGCGATGCATAGTGTGGTGGGCCCTTCGTGCTGAGATGGAGATTATATCAGCCTTTTTGAAGGCAGTCGTTTGATCCTCTGACGAAAGTGAAGGACCGATAGTTGGGATTTGAATTCATATCAAATGCGATTGGAAACTTGGAGCCTTTGGCACGGCATGCAAGTGAGCTTTAATGGCGGATGAGACGTTTTCTAGCTCAATTCGATCGACATTAAGTAATTTTCCTTCGTTCTATTTTACCACAAAATTATAACAGATTTTGGTTGTGTCTTGATGACAGTTTTGGGCCACTTTTGGCGCAAGTTTCTTGAGGTTTGGCGACTGGCCAATGCATCAACTATTTTCCAGCGAATGGGAAAAACAAGAAGATTCTCATGGGACTCAGTTGTTGTAACAAATTTTTGAAATATCATAGGGGGGTCCAAGTGACCGGTGACATGTGTATTTTTGGCCCAATGCTTGTTTGCTCCTTCATTCTCTATAAGAAGGATTTCAAGGCCAGAAATACGGGTTAGCAAGTTGGATAATTTTAGGTCGAGTCTAAGTAAAGCTGCAGAGCGAATTGTAAAGGGCCTGTTGTTTTAGTGAAAATGTTGTTTTAGATTTTGTTTCATTTTGTAGTAGGTTTTAAACTCACTACAGTTTGATGTTTCAGGACAGTACTAGCATCTGAATGGAAATTACTCATTTCAAACTCATGTCTCTCCATTGTATAAACATATCATTATTTTTAATAAAATGATCAAGGGTTATTTTGTTCATTTCTAAGTTATGGATGTTGAACTGTTAGTCTGTTAGCTTCTGTTATGTTTTGACTAAAAATCCTGATATGATTCATGAAGTGCAATATAATATAAAATATCATGGAGACTTGGAGTGCAATATAAAATATTAAATAAAATATCCTGAACTTGAAGTGCAATGATTCACAATTTATTTGAATACAATATAAAAAATCATCAACTACTATTTGGAATATGATTTGAATGCAGTTCTTGAGTTCAATATAAAATAAGATTATAAGATATCATGAACTTGAAGTGCAATGATTCACAATTTTCATTTAATAGAATATAAAATATCATCAACTACAGTTTGGACTTTGGAACAATGGAAACTGATTCAAGAAGTGCAGTAAAAATACCTAAAACCTGCTAATTCTCTTCGATTTCCCAAACGTAGTCAGGGTCCTCAAACCTCTCTCATCTTCAAATAAAGTAAAAGAGTCATCTTGATTCGGAGACTGCTCTGCACTTTGTTCAGCCTGTGTCTCAAAATCAACATTCATTGTTTGATTTGTGTCAATTTCAATATCACTGTCATCTTGATCTATCCCAAGCCCACTACCACTGCCATTAGTACCATCACCAGTAACGACGACTCCTAGAATTGGAGAGCCCGTGTTGCACAACCCGACCCCTCTTCTTTCACATGTGGACCTCCAGATTGCGAGTGCCCTTTCAAATGGAAATGTTTTGACATTATACGCAGTTCTTTTCATCCTCAAGCAATTTTCCAAATTCTTGCCCAGTTTGTTTCTTAACTTTGATTTCAAAAACCCCAATGTACTGAAAACTCTCTCATCCTCCACTGACCCCAATATCATTGTTTGACATAAATCAACAAGTTTGAAATATTTTGACATCGAACCATGCAATATTTCACTCTGACCTAAGCTTGTCCAAACCTTTTTTATTGATCCTAGTTCAAAGGCCTTCTCCTTGCCCATGGAATTAGATTGGTCCCTCATAGCTATTGCAAAACTCCGACATTGCTTTCTAAGCTTATTTTCATTTAAAATTCCTTCTATTGCCTGCTCATTGTGTTTTACCTTTTTCGAAAACTGTTCGATCACAATTTTTACTTGATCATGAAAATATTTTGGGTTATCTCGGTTTACCCAAAATTGAGGATACACAATACCCATGGCTTCAAGTATTTCATGTCGAGGGAATCTTTCACGAATCTTTGAGGAAAGAGATTTTACAATTTCCTTCAAATTATCACTAACAGATTTAACAATATCTTAAAATCTTCCTCGTTAACAGGTACTTCTTTTCTAGAGTGCCTGGCTATCTTACAATGGTACATTGGTATCTCATATCCACGTACACAAATACATAAGTGCCTGCTTGCATTAAACTGTAAATAATTATCAGGATTATTCAAATCAGTAATTTTCTACCACATCAAATAATTTGCGCCTTCTTGTGTTAGATCTAGATATAGATGATCGAGGGCCAAACATGTAAGTTTACGTAGATTGGCATATTCATAAATATACATAGTTCTATCTTGGGCTTTCTCCACAAGATTGTTCATCTCATCCAGCATGGGGAGAAGACTAGCTAAAGTCAAGAGTGTCTCTATATTGCTTAACCTATGTAAGAGTTCAAAAGCTTTGTCTACTGTGCTGTGATGCTCGTACATCAACCCAATCAACGATTGATATTCTGAAAGAACTTGTTGCACTGGTCCTTGCAGGGAGATTCATCTAGTATCGACATCCTTAAGAAGCTTGTTTCCAGGTGTTATTCCCTCAGCAAAATGTTGAAATTCAAGGAAACGTTTGGGACTTTGGCAGAACTATGCGTGGATCTCATGAACTAGATTTTCAACTTTTGATATTGTTGGAAACTTGCTTACAATTTTAAATGCTAAATTCATTCTGTGGGCCATGCAGTGAATGCCAAGCATGTATGGTGCAGAAGTAGTTTGTAACTTTGTGCAAAGACTGCTCCTTTGACCTTGCATCACTGCAGCTCCATCAGCTCCTACACACACCAACTTTTTGGCAATTGTCAACTCATCCAAATCTGCAATTTCATTCAAAGATTTCTTGACTAGTTCAAATAGATTTTGTGATGTTGAACTGTCCTTCATTTTACGAACACAAAGAAGATGAGCTTGGAAAATATGTTGTTCTACAGTATACAAATGCATACAAACCCAAGAAGTATTGTTTACCGTAATAACTTCATCTAAAGATAATGCAATGAAATTTGACTCTTTTAATTTCTCCTTTAAATCTTGTTTTTCCACTGTAGCAAGATAGTTCGCCCATTCCCATCCAGCATTTACTGACCAATGTGAGAAGGGAAAGTGGGGAACACTCAAATAAGATAATAAATCAAAATATTCTGGGTAGTCTATCATAGGACGCCCCCTGGACAAAATATGAAAAACAACACTCATCTGAATAGTTTTTGACAGATTTGTTGTTGCCATGGCTTTTCCAAAATGAGCCTCAAGTGTACCTTCACATTTTTTAATCTTCGACATTCTATGGTTATGCTCTCTATAATCTGCGGCATACTTAACATGAAAACATTCTTCCTTTGATTTCCATCGTACGACTGATTGTTCCTTTCCGTCTATGATTTGTTTTTCGTAAACTTTGCCGATATGCTTTTCTATAGTGTCAAGCTTTAGCTGCATCATCTTGTCTCTTCCACATTTCCAACTACAAATCTTACATCTGACCTCTGTTTCCCTTTCAATATCATTTTCGTTTGATACCCCCACTGGTTCAAGGAATGGGTACTTCGACAACCAGCCAATTTGAAAATTCTTTGTCATTTCCCACTCGCGCCCCAATTTTGCTTTGCCTTTTCTTTTCTTGCTACCAACATCATCCTCATCCAAGTCGATTATCTCATTCTAGCTATCCAGGGTATCCCTTGGAACATCTTTTGCGGTATTTCCATCCTCATTTGATACATTTTGATTTAACACAATGACAATCTCACCTTGCCCTTCCTATGGCGGAAGAGTTGATGATGTATCTCCATCTTCAATAATATTTGGTGGAAGAGTTGATGGTGTAGCTCCACCTTGATCTGATGGATTAGAAGCTTTGCTAATTCCAAAGTAAGACTGTATCTCCCTGTTTTGGGCATTTTGATGGACTCCCAGTCTCTTCATTATCCGCCTGCTCAAGAGTCTTACCCTTGTTGCTCGACATATTGATCTCACTTTGAATAAAAGCTGGAAAAAAATGTATTCTTGTTTAAGAAGGACAGACCGACAGAGAATATAGATCCCATTCCCTACTTAAAATTATGTTTAAGACTGAAGCAAGAATGGAAAACAGATAAAGAAATCTTATTATTATAACTAATAGTCTAATAACTAATAACAGTATGAAGAAATGATCACTCACCTTTGAGTCTGCATTTTCGGGTTTCGCTGACTTCTAAATCGAGAAGTAGAACCTCAGAACAAAACAAAATGTGTAAAACCGAACAAAATGTGTAAGAACAAATAACAGTTTCAATTGTATTTATATCAATCCATATTTGGCGAATTTCGCGAGATTTTGAAATGGTATGTTAAAAATTTGGCAAATCCCGCGTGCTTATACAACAATACCTTGAAATTTTCAAGGCGAAATAGGTCGTCATAAGCAACTATTTGTAAATTTTAATTGGCGAATGGGTCTTCATAAGCAACTATTTGTAAATTTTAATTGGCGAAATGGGTCCTCATATAATGTTGTCTTAATAGTATTGGCGAATATGTTGGTGTTTTATGACATGCTTCCCGGGATTACAGGCAGAAATATTGATCGGTCCATTGGAAATGCGTAGTCTGTTATGGAAAATTTATTGCCTAAACATGCCTCATAAAAAAAAACTGCTGGCGAATGGACATGCATTGGACCGATAGTACGTAAAACCCAGGCGATTTGAACACCTTGCTGGATACCTAAAATTCACCAAATTCGATTTGCCTAATTCCTGAAATTCGCCAATTGGCGAAGATTCACCACTAAAGTTATCCCTGATACTAACCATAACCCTAATTGAACCCCAATTCCAACCATAAGCCTAATTGAACCTTAACCCTGACTCTAATTTAACCTTGTTGTTGGGGTTAAATTAGGGTTTAATTAGCATTCTAGTTAAACCCCAATTGTAAGATTAACCAAAATAAGTCTAACTAAACCCTAACTGTAACTTGAACTTGACCCTAATCATAACACTAATTGAATGATATCCCTAACTAGGTAACTAAACCCTAATTCCAACCATAAACCTACTTGAACCCTAACCCTAACTCTTATTGAACCTTATTGATACGATTCAATTAGGGTTTAATTACCATTATAGGATGGAGATTAAGATTAGGTTAGGGTTAGAGTTGTGAATATCTTAATATTAGCTTATAAATTTGACCCTAACTATAATCATATTGAATCCTAACCCTAACCCTAATTAAACCCTAACACTAACCATAATTAAATTCTCGCTCTAACCCTAACTATAATTAAATCTTATTGTTAGGGTTGGATTAGAGTTATAGTATAAATCTTGGGGTTAAGGTTATTTATTTCTTGATATTAGTTTATAAATTTGACATTAATGATAAATATATTAAACAAAGAAAAGTTAGTATGAAATTAAGTACTATTAGGGTTAGAATTATTAATGTCTTAACATTAGTTTATAAATTGACATTAATGAAAAATATTACAAACAAAAATAAGTATTTTAACCTAGAATTCTATTTGTATGTAAAATGAAGTATTATTAGAGTTGAAATTATTAACCATAAAAAATAATTAATCAAATCACAACAATATTTGTGAAGGTTAGAATTAATTATAAAATTAAAGTAAATTTTAATTTCTAAAATTTATAAAGTATTTATTATCTAGTTTTGAAAACAATGATTTAAATTATAGTAATTATCTACTACAAATAAATTAAATTAAAACTAAATTTAATGTTTAAAATAATTCAACAATTATTAATTATAATTTTAGAATAAATTAAGAATATATATATATATGACTTAGTAAAAAAAAAATTATTTGCATCCAAATTATTTTATTTTCTAAAATTGCATTCAACTATAACTTCAAAAAAATAGAAATTATTTTGTCAATTAGGTATATTGTTCTCTAAATTTTTTTGATGAATTTTCTAGCTATCTATATTAAAAGAGATAAAGTTACAAAATTCACAAAAAAGGGTTGGGTGGTAGGAAAGCACACCCCAAAAGTCACATGGGCCCAGCCCAGCAAAAATTAACCAAATTCACATAGGCCTAGCCCAGAAATAAAATAACAGAAAAAAAATTATGCAGCTAAAGCAGTGCCAGTAGATCCTGGGGGATCCTGGTCATCCAGATTTTTTTCCCATACATCAGTGGGGTTAGGAGTGATGTCAGGAGGAGCACCCCAACCATCATCATTCTTATCTTCTTTATCTTTACCCTCGCGCCGAGGCAAGATTGAGAGAGCAAACCGCGGAAAGCTTTTACCAGTAGAGGGCCAGCCAGTGCCAGAGTCAGGAGGAGAATCCGAAGGCCACCCAGAACCACCACCACTGCTCCTCGGCGCACCACTAGAGTGCCAACCCTGACCAAGACACGACAGAGGAGACCGAGCCCGACTGGGAGGCTGAGAATCCCTCCAAGGAGGAAGCTGGGAACGGGCCCGCGTGGAATCACTCTGCTTCTGGCCCCGAGAGGACAACCGACGGCGGGAGGAGGAGGGCGAGTCAGGAATCCGAGCCACAGTACAAGGGGCATTGCCCCAGTGGTCCAGGAGAACCTGCAGGTGAGCCACTTCCAGTGCAACCTTGTTGGCTTGCACTTGAATCTGTAACATAATATTAGAGCATATAACAGCTTTAGCATAAAGAGATACATTAATAGCTAAATATGAATGAGAAAAAATACAAGCATTTATGTCTTTCCAGATACTGAAAAGGATTTCCACTCTGAAAGTGTGCCAAATTTGGGTGAACTTAGTCGGGGTTCTAGGCAGGTCCCCCAGCAGAACCATATGCCACGAAAAGGGTTCAGGCCTAAAGGGCCAAAAGAAATCATGAATCCAAGTCCAGAACTGCTGAGCTCTGGGACAAAACCAAAAAAGGTGCTTGAAGCTTTCAAGGTGCCCACAAAACGGGCAGCGAGGGTCAGAGACCCCCAAATGAATCAGCCGAGAACCCACAGGCAAGCCTTGGAAAAGAATACACCAAGCAAAGTGGGCCAGCTTCAGATTAACAATTGTAGACCAAATGGCATAAAACCTCCTATGCCAAGTAAAGACCGAGGAGTTAAGAAGCCATCTTTGGTTCAAAGAGATGAGCATAGGGAAATGGGGTGAAAGCCAGTTGTAACTGAGCCGTGGCTTGTAGCCCTTAGAGGAGTATCTGGAAACCATTTCCAGTCTTTCCACCAAGGTTTGTGCCCATGAATACCAACTTTGTGAAGAATCTCTGCTGGAATGGCATTCACCAGTCCGTCAAAAGTAGGATGGTCTTGGTTTTGAAGGTTGTAATGAGATTTAAAAGCATCCCACTGTAGAATACTCATGGTAGGCCGGTGGAAGAGTTGGTGTAAGGTCTGAATGCCTTTCTTATGAAATCGGAGAGTTTTGAGCCAAGGCGACTTGGCCAGGGGTTGACCATTTTGGGCCAAAAGGGGAGACCACCAGAGATTATGCTAGTTGATGGAAAACCCATCATGAAACCCGGCCCCAGCCTAATGGAGCCAAGGATTGATATTTTCCCAAGAACGCCAAATGCTTTTAGCCACAAAGGAGCCTATAATTTGGATCGGCTCCCTCATAACCATAAGGGTTTGGAAGTCGATACCTTTCCAGGTGGGTCTATGAACAGGAAACCCAGACTGAATACAATGTTTGAGGAGAATTTTCTAAGCTTCATCCCTGGTAAGCGCATGGATTATCCATTTGACATAGAGGGCAGTTCCCTGGCATTGAATGGAAAGCAAGCTAAGCCCCCTTGACTCCTTGGGAAGACAACAAAATTCCCAAGCGACCCAATGAAAGCCCTTATGGGTCTCAGAAGAGGCCCAAAGAAAATCGTGGAGCAACTTCTCAAGCCTGTTGTAGCCTATTTTAGAAGGAGCCCAACAGGAAGAATAGTAGACGTGGGTGGGAGCCAAGATTTCAGAACACACCTGGAATTCGCCTGCCAGCGATAGAGGCTTGGTAATCCAATAAGCCAGCTTCTGCTCAACTCTGGAGAGCACGGCTTGCTAGGGCTCCCGGGGGTAAGCCTGGAAGGTGAAAGGAATGCCCAAGAAGTGAAAGATTTCCCCTTGACCAATCCATTTTCAGTTATAGGGTTGAAGCCACGCAGGAGTGGGAAGCACAAACTGTCTGTAGCACAACGTTTTGTGCCATTGAATTGCAGATCCAGATGCAAGACAAAAAGTGTCAAGGCATTCAAGGGCAGCAGCGATCAATCCTTCGTCCTCTAAAAGAGTGAGAAAGGAGTCATCAGTAAAATTCCCATTGACAAGTTGCTCTTGAGAGTCTGGGAGAGTGATTCCTTTAACACGTTGTTGGGAGATAGAATTGGCCAAGAGATATCCAAAACCCTCAGCTGCCAGAACATACAAGGCAGGGGCAAGAGGGCATCCCTGGCGAATAGAACGAAAAAGGTCAAAAGCAGAGGACTGGCGGCCATTAATGGAGATGCAAGCCGAGGCATTGAAAAAAAGCATGTGAACAGACTGAAGAAAATTGGCTCCAAAACCCAATGCCTGTAATATCGCAAGAATGAAAGGCCATTCAATACGGTCATAAGCTTTAGCAAAATCGATTTTAATAAACACAGCTTTCTGGTTCGAACGCCGGGCCCACTCCATGCCTTCCCAAACAACAATAATGTTGTCAAGAATGAACCTAGATTTGATGAATCCAGTCTGCTCGGGACGCACAATCTGAGGTAAGAGGTGGCAGATTTTCAGAGCCAAAGCTTTGGCAATAATTTTATAAGAAACATTTAGAAGCGTGATGGGCCGCCAATTACAAATTTCCTCTGGATCTCCAGATTTAGGTATGAATTTAATATTGCCTTTATTTATTAAATTGCCTAAAGAATTGTTGTGAAAGGCTTCAAGATAAACATGATGAAGGTCACTCGCAATACAGTCCCAGAGCACTTTATAAAATTCACAAGGGAAACCATCAATCCCAGGAGCCTTGTCATCAGCCATGGAGGAAACAGCTTCCTTGAGATCATCAATTATTAATAATTGATCACAAAAATTAATCTGGGCTGAAGAAAGCCTATGTGGCACAACAGCAAGGCAGCTCTGAAGGGCTTGTTGGCATGCAGGCGTGGGGTCCTGAGTCGTGAAAACTTGCTCATAGTGACGCACAAAAGCCTGGAGAATGTCAGGTAGCTCAAAGAGCACTTGAGTACCATCTTTGATGGCTTTAATGCCTGGGGAAGAGTGCCTAGCACGAAGAGCCAAAAAAAACTCTTTGGAGGCACAGTCCCTAATTTTGAGCCAGTGGAGCCGAGCCTTGATTTGAGCGCCCCTGACAGAATAACTATCTGCCACTTGCTTCTGGTGTCTTAAATCCACCACTCGGACTTGATGTGACAGGGAGAAAGGACAAGCCGCTAAGGCCTCCGTAGCAGCACGCAAGTCAACAGTGGTGGCCTCGTAGGAGCACTGGTGAAAGATAGCAAGTGTCGCTCATAAATGCGCAGGAAGCGCGCAGTACGAATAATAGCATCATTCCACCAAACAATCCAACCCGTATTGCCAAATGGACGACACTCTAAATTCCACACTCGAAGAATGTGGGCCATGGTGAGTTTGTGTTGGAGCAAAGACGTGTTCAAGAAGAATTGAGTCTTGCACGTGCGAGGTTGCCAAGACGCCCACTCAATGCGAAATTGAATGGGGAAGTGATCCGAAAGGGTCACATCCATTAACAGCTTCATAGAGTAAATTAATATTCAAGTCACCACAATGTGTGAATATATATATATATAACAAAAACAAGTACTTAGAATTAATTTTAAAATTAAAGTAAACTTTAATTTTAAAAAATCATAAAGTATTTATTATCTATTTTTAAAAATAATCAATTAAATTATATTAATTATCCAATACAAATAAATTAAATAAAACTACATCTTGTCTAATGTATATGTCTGATTTGGTGTATGCGGGGATTATTTGCAATGCATACAATGTAAAAGATAAAGTGGTATACCTGTAAAAGTCTGATAAACTTACTATAGTGAGCTTTTGTAACAGTTGATCATTCCAGTATATTTAATATAATTAAATAAAACTAAATATTCTTTTTTAAATAATTCAAAAATAACTAATTATAATTTGAGAATAAATTAAGAAATGAAAAAATATATAAAAGCAACCTTTTTTATTTCTTTGCATCCAAATGATTTCATTTTCTAAAATCATATTAAATTCTAATTTCAAAAAATTATTAAATATTTTATATATTTTTTATATTTTTGAGTTGAATTGTCTTGTTCTTTAAATTTGAATAACCAAATCATAAAGCAAATAAATAATCAAATCAACATAATATTTGTAAAACTTAAATTTTATTTTAAAATTAAATTAAATTCTATTTTCTAAAATTCATAGAATATTTATTATTAAATTATTAAATTCATAATTAATTGAATTATAATGATTATGTAATATAAGTGAATTAAATATTAAATAGAAGTACATGTTCCTTTTAAAATAATTCAACAATCAAAGACTAAAATTTAAATTTAAAAGTATTCTTTATATTGAATTTTTTTTCATTTTTACATAGAACTTTTTATATTGTAAAATTAAACTAAATTCTAAAACTATTAATTATGGTAACTATTAAACTACTAAGTATTTTTTATATGAATTTTTTTTCATTTTGTGAAATTGATAAATTTTAAATTTATTAATTATGATGATATCCAAAAACTAAAAAGATTCAAAATAACAAAATAGATTAATTACAAGTAACAACAAACAAAATTATACACTGATCAATACTAACCATGAAAGTTGTATGAAATTTCATTTGAACATCTATGAATCTTTTAACTTATATCTTTTTTTTTTTAAATAAAATTATGCGCAAATACAAACAAATGAAAAAATCTATTTTCATTTCTACAGAGAGGGCAATCAAATTAGCAATAAAACTGCTAGCAGATTCAACACTCTTAAATACGCTGGCTGAGGGGCAGTGTAATTGGCCTTATATTGCTAAAATTTCAAAAGCAAAGCATTGTCAATTTGCTAATGTTGCACAGTGCCAGATATTCAAAAACATAAGTGTTTATATATAACCATTTCAAGTTAAATTGCTTATAGATTTATACATTGAATAGATATGCCATATTCTCATTGCTTCAGATCATTTTGTGGATGTTTAGAGGCTATTGTTCTTCTCACAGTGCTGTACTTATTATTGATGGTAGCCATCATGCTGTTGTTATTGTTTCTAGACTGCTGTAACTGTTTTGTTTTCCATCAGTTTGGCTGCTACTATTCTCCATTATGTTTTTGTAACTGCTCTAACAGTTTGGATCCTGTGTGACATGCTTTGGTTGTATCTTTTATAGCTTTTTTTTACTGCTGTAGTTATTTTTGCTGCAACTGTTATGAGTCTGCTTGCTTGCAGTTTAATACTGCACTCTTTGTAATATGCATTATTATCAATACAAAAAAAACAAAGCATATCTAATGTCAATCTTTTAAAAAAAAAGAAAGTGAAAGAGAGAAACATGATAACAACACTGAGAAAGAAAGGAGTGAAAGTAATCAAAGCAATAGAGCAGAGAAAGGAAACTTCCATCAACAATGTTTGGAACACACATTATGTAAAGAAAGTGATTGTGTATAATTAACTTCCATCAACAAGTCCATCACAGTGTTTGAAGCACACATTATGTGCGTTTATAAAAGAAAAAGATTTCAGCAAGAACTTAAAGAAATAAAACTTTCAAAAACATGTCTAGCTGAAATCATTTGAATGATAATTTGTTCAGGCTAATCATTCAGCCCTCTAATAATTTCTTTTTTAGCTCTTTCTACCGTAATGGGTTTACCACAACATAAAGCACCATTCATTTCGTTGAGGGGCTGAACTTGATCCATCTCATCTCCAAACCTTACAAAACCAAACCCTCTTGAAAAACCTGTAAACCTATCCATAACAACGTCAGTTCTTTTGACAGATCCATATTTAGCAGAAAATACTTGTTTCAAAATATCTGAGGTAACCACAGGTGACAAACCCCTGACAAAAATGTCAAAGGTTTGTCCCATTTTTACATTGGGAGAAATTTCCCAATTAAGCCTGAAATTCTTCTGGGTAAGTGGAAGCTGACGAACTGCACGGTGAGCTTGCAGAGCCCTCGCAGCTGCATCATGGCTGCTGAAGTGCAAGAACCCATACCTCTTGGATTCTCCCTTCTCATTTCTCATAACCCTAATAGATACGATATCATTATTCAATGCATAATAGCAACGAAGATACTCTTCATCCATCCAATCCTTGAGACCTCCAACCCACAGAATTCTTTGAGATGAAGCGCCTTTGACAGATAACTCCATAGTTTGCTAAAAGCCCTTTCAATCTGTTGTTCGATTGCTTCAGCCCAATCGTGTAGTTATGGTAGCCAGAGAACTTATAAATTCAAACCTTCCTTTTGAAAACCCTGCTTCTCTCTGGAAGTAACTATTTATGATTTTAATACTTCCAGGAAAAATAAAATCCTCGGATTTTCAATCAAAAAATTGCAGTCACAGCTAGTATGATTTCCAGCGAAAAAATTCAGAATTCGAAATCCTCCTCCTTTTCTTGTTCGGAAGAGACTTCCCAAAGAAGGAATACTGATGAGTGTTATATTTAAGATTTTGTTACTCATTGTTTTAAAATTTACATATATATAATCAAATTATATTTTTATTGTAAAAACCTTATAAAAAATATAATTGGACAACTTTTTTTGATATTTATAATTATTTTTATTTATTTGTGTTACTTTTAATTTATTTTATATTTATTACAAGAGTTATTTTTATTAATACATAATTAAACAAGAGCTGCAGAACAGTGAAGTTCCTGGTAAAATGCTTAAGAATAGTTTTGTTTGTATTTATTGTGTTTGGCATGAAGAAACCACTATGTACATGTTGTCAGCATTATGTACATACTATTGAGTTTAAATATTTCCTTAAGCATTCAACATATATGATAAAAAATCTTTTTTAAAAAAGAGAAAATATTTAAAACTTTCATTGTTTGTAGAGTCATGTATAACGAAGTTGCTTAAATGTTACAATTTTTCCCACAAAAGAAAATGAAAGCATCTACTTCAGGGATAACTTTAAGAAACCCCCCTCAGCGAAGGTGTAAAATCCTGACGAATCTTTCATTTTATTTGAAAAAATTAGTATTTTTCCCTGACGAATCTTATGCACATTATTAAAAAAATTATAAAATCTTGGCAAATCTTAATGAATAATTGTAGTCATTGGACTAAGACCACAAGGTACAAGATTAATTGGTGAAGCTATTCTTGAAGCATCTTCATAGGAAACATGACTAACTAATCGGTTCCTCTTTTAGCACTAGGATCCTGCAAAAGTGGAAGCAATAGTTTTAATTTGCTATATATTAACCATCTTTTACTTAGAAACTTTTTTTGAAAAAGGTAGTCAGAAGGTGCCATACCTCTACTGCATATAAGTGAAGATCAATTAGTACTGCAAAGAAAAAATCAATACAGGATGTTAAATTACTTACTTTTGTGCAAGGACTGGTGCAGATTTCATACACCCTATGTACACTCTTGGTTTGGCTTGATACCTTCCCACATAGGTTATTTCTTCTGATGTTTTATTCAATTTTATGAATTTATGAAAGCTAAAATTCATTTTATGTGAGCCTTTTCTGAAGGTATGTTTGTTTATAATGGATTAAACAGTTGCACATTGTCTGCTTTAGTGGGTGTTGTTCTCAGAATTAGCATTTAATAAGTTACACTTATGTCGGTGAATCAAGATTACCCTGTGGGGTCTATTTACAATTTCCTTGAGGAGAGCATAAACAACTGAAGGAGAACTTCAAATTGGTGCAAGACATAAATGTTAGGACGAATAGTACTGATTAATAAATAGATTGAGAAACATGACTATATTTTCTTTTTATTATTGTGTTTCTAACGTAGATCTTTTAATGTGAAAAAGGCATAAAAAAATTAGTCCTAGATACTATAGGCCTTATACAGTATGGGCAAGACTAGGACGGGTTAAGTGTTACATATATATAATCTTTCCAACATGGAACTCTTAGTGTGAAAGAGGTAGAAAAAAATAGGCCTAGATACTATAGGCCTTATACAATACAGGAAAGAGTAGGACAGGTCAACCTTTACATAGATGTAGCCTTTCTTTAATATAGATCTTTTAATGTGAAAGATGTCGAAATAAAATTAGGCCTAGATACTATAGGCCTTATGGAATACAAGCAAGAGATGGGCGGGTTAACCATTACATTGACTGAAGCTGATAATACCTTTCATGTCTAGTTGAAAGGGGTAATATAATAAAACATTAATGGAATACAAGTATAGCTTATAATGGGCATTCTAAGTCAATTTCAAAACACTTATGACCACATGGTAGAAAATGTGAGGAAAAAATATTATTGGGGTATTTCATCCCGTTGGATGATTGGACCTTACAGGATGTTATATGTGAAGAAACAAAATTCTATCATGTATAATTAGAGCGCAACAATTCAAGTAGTGGGCATTATTACAATGACCAAAGATTATGTTACATTTTCCTTATATGAAATGCTAATTGTCATGCATAAGAACCGGGAAATGAATTAGAAATTCTCAATTTTATGTTCATTTATGTTGAGCTCAAGGATCAAATAGCTCAAGAGTTTCAAAACACAGATGAAGCAATACTCAAGCTAAGGCTAGAATCTATGAGATCAAACTCTGATATAATAAGCCTGTGTGTACACTATTCTGTCATACTCAAATACTCAAATTTAATAAGCCTGTGTGTACACTATTCCGTCATACTCAAATTTAGTTAATTCAAATCTCTTATACTACTTTGAACTTAGGAAAGATTGAGAGCTCCTATGCCACTATTTCTCATTGCTGGACATATTAGTTTTGTTTGTAATTTGTTATGTGCAGCTGGATCCACTCCACATTCTTTACATATTTATCTGATATAACATGATTAAAATATTTCTAATAAAAAAAACAAAAAATTGATGTTCCATCAATGTATAAACCCTTCAATTGGTAGTTACTAAGGTTAATGGTGTCATTACGAGAATCTATAATAATTATGAGCTTTAAAATTTATTGCAAAAACTATTTCCTCCTCACTTAAATTAGTTATCCATAAGTTAACATCATATTTCCTTATTGTGAAGTCAGTGACAATAATATTCAAGCAATTGCCTTCTTAAGAAGAAGTAGAAGTATATTTCATGGTAACAATTAGTGTAAAACAAATATAAGTAAAAATGTTCAACTCCTAAATGGAAATTATCAACATATAAACAAATGCACACCTCCTTACCAGTTGGTTGTCTTCTAGGGTCAACGGCCAAGAGACTGGAGATCAAGTGCTTTTCCAATAATCATATTATGGCCCAACAAAAAACAAGGTTTTCTATTCTAACCCCTACTTGTTTTCTAATTCAGCGGTGACACAATTGTAGAAAGAAGTTTTCCAAGCAAAGAATATGTAAACTTCATAATCCTCTGCATTTGAACAAAGTGATCATTGTATCACCAATAACAAATACATATCAATGTCATTTAACTAAATTAGTTAATTTTCATCCATTTTAAAATAAAGTTGCTACCTAAAATAATGATACACTTTCAAAAACATCAATGGTTAGAAGATGTGCATCTTAAACTCTAAAATAGCCTCAAAGAAAATGACAAAATTACAAAATCAATTTATGGGATCCCATGTCCATAACTGAATCTCTTAGATGGTATCTAGTGAAATTGTCATTTTGCTTCTCATAATTTCAGAAGTCAAGTTGGATGATGATATCCTAGATTACCAAAATTTGGAGAACATTTTTTTTAATAACCCAACTCGTTAAAAAGCAATCAACACAAGGACCCTTCCCATTGGCTGCATCAATGAATGGCTCAGGTTTTATGGAATACAACATCAACTACAAATTTGACTACATAATCAGTTCACTTTGTTGTTAATTTATTGAATTGTGTGCTAATTTCTATTTTTATTTTACCCTCTATTTAGATTGGCCAATATAGTATTTGCTAAGACATTTGTTGGTTTTCATGAACCTTGCCATGAAAAGTATCAATGTATTGATTATATAAGACCCAAATACTTGATAATTTGTTCCCCTTCAATGATTATGGTTACAAATGATCCAGTGGCTCCCTGAAACTAATAGCAATGAATATGACCTGCAAGCAGATATCAACCTAGTTTCTAATTGTTAATGAGGCAACAGATCACCTGGTGTTTATGTTGAAAATTTCTGCAACCTTGCTAAAGAGTTGATTCCTAAAGAAAGATTCATGTTAACAAGGTTTTAATCCTTCAGAAGGGATTCACTATTCTGAACCCAAAAAAGTCAATATACTCTTAGTGATGAACTATTTAGAGGCTGGTCTATTGGTGAATACAAATTGGGGGACAAACTTTGTTCACCTTTCAATCATAGGTCAAGATAATTTTGGCTTGTCTTCTACTTTTTATGGTAGACAACATTAGTAGCCTGAAATTTCTATACTTAAGTGTCATTCTCACCCGACTGAACTATATTTATAGATGAGAACTATGTAAGAAATAATCATGATTCTGATTGGTATTAGTAAATAAAACATTATCCTCTTCTAGCTTTTTCCTATTACCAATGAGTTGCATAATCCATTAAGTATTATCCATCTAAAAATCGGGTGTGAGGAAGTGGAAGATAGAGAACTCTGACTGAAGCTATTTGTTCTTTACAACAACCATGCCCTGAATATTCAGTGTAAGATATCAGTCATAAGTATTATTGTCATTTGACTAGAAAAATTCATTGTCAAGCATCATGCATACTAATTCCTTTATGCAAGAATTTTTTTTAAATAAGATTTATTTTTACACATGTCAAAATGCTAATGAGATTATTGATGTTAATTTGAGTAACAAGAAGTAAAGAATCATAATTTTCATGGCAACTTACTACAACAATCAAGGCTTGCTTTTCCCTATTTCATGTTGAATGGAAAGGTGGATACCTGACATTTGAAAGTAAAGTTAAACAAATTGAAGTTAGAAATAACATTGTTTCAAAAGAAGGAATACTGATAAGTATTATATTTAATATTTTGTTACTCATTGTTTTAAAATTTACATATATATATGATCAAATTATATATTTATTGTAAAAAACTTATAAAAGATATAATTGGACAACTTTTCTTGATATTTTATAATTATTTTTATTTATTTGTGTTGCTTTTAATTTATTTTATATTTATTACAAAAGTTATTTTTATTAAATATAATCAAAAAATGATTGAAATCATTATGTAATTTGACAAATAAAAGAGTAAATAGTTATGTAGTTTAGTAAGTAAATTGTTTTAAACAATAGTACAATAAATTATAAAAATATTGTAAGATAAATAAAAACAAAAATTACATTAATTTTTTTTTCACAAATTATTTTATTATTCTTCATGAATATTATTTTTAATATCAATTTAAATAATATTGTATTTATATTTATGTTTTACTTCTATATAAGATGCAAAATAAATATTTCACTAATTTATTTAAGAGTATAAAAATAAAAATAATAAATATTAAAATGATTATGTAATTTGATAAATAAAATAATAAATAGTTATATAGTTTAGTAAATAATTTTTTCAATTAATACAATAAATTATTTTACTTAATGTTTACTTTATAAATTATTTTATTTCTTTATAAACTTATTTTTAATATTTATTTAAACAATATTATGCATTGTGATATATATATATAATATGTTTATTTTATTTATTGAAATCCACCCACCCCATGGGTGTGGGATTATGTTGTCTAACCAACCCACCTACACTATTCCCAATACTTATTTTATGGTTAATTTATTTAGTTAAGATTTATTTTATTTTACTTTATTTACTTAATAACTATAATTTTTTTTCCAAATAAATGTTGTCTTGTTTTAGTTTTTTTGTATTTGAAATTTTTAATATTTTTATTAATATAATTATGTCCTTGTAGAGTTGCACTCCACCTTTTGATCTCATTGCACTAATTAGAATTTGAAAAAAATAAAGAAAAGTATAAAATATTAAATAGATTAATGTATGTGAAAAGTGTAATGAAGCATAAATAAGAAGAATGTTTCTCATTTTAAGCATTTTCAACAATTAATTAGAGGGAAAATGTTTTAAATTTTTTTTCATACATCTGTGCAATACATAAGATCAAATTGGTTGGTCATTTAAGAAATGATTTTGTTGATATATTATTATTAATATTTTTATAATATTATATTATTACTATTAATTTAGTTTTTATTATATATTTTTTATTATTTTTATACATTTACTATTATATTATTATTATTTTATTAATATATCAAGTTTGCATTATGTTACATTATTATTATATTAATAAATGATTGGATTAGGTATTATATATTATATTATTATATTATTATATTATGATTTTTTTGTTATATATTTACTATTATAGTGTTATATTTGTATTAATACATTACTATTAATATTAATAATATATTATTAATATTAAAATTATTTTATTATTCATAATATTGTATTATTACTTTGATATTACTATTATATTATTCTACTATTATAATATTCTATTATTCTTATTATTATAATATTATTATTCTTATTTTATGATTTTTAAAATATTATTATATAACACAATAAATACTATTGACGAATTTTTAGGAAAATTGGAAATTAATATAAAAATTTTAATATTTTTTAATATAAATTTTCATTCCGTTATAACCAGATTTCTATGTTTTTCACAATTAATCATCATCGACAACTATGCACGGTTCAACCGTATTCCCTCCCCTCAGCAGCGCACATCATTGATTGAAATAAATTAAAATTAAAATTACAAAAATATAATTTAATTGATCTCATATTTAATTTTATTTTCTAAATAAATATTTTTTGAATGATAATTTTTTAAATTACCTTATAACTAATGTTAATAACATTTTAATGATAGTAATATAACACTATTCTATTAAGACATGATTACATACTATATAAACATTTATTAAGAATTTCATAAATATATTTTTAATATTAAAAAATCTCAAAATTTAAATATAGATTATATATTATCATTTAACATAATCAATAATTAATTATCGAATTAAAATAAGATCTAAATTTATTATAAGGTAAATATCAAATCAAAACATACAATACATTCCCGGTTCATGTCGAGAAGCTTCTTTACATCCGGCTGTTTAGGGACAGCTTAGTTGTAAGACAAAATCTTGATCTCGGGGCAATGCTAACCCTAATTTTAGGTTGGACCAACCCTTACCTTTGCCTGTGCCCTTGGATTTATAAAAAAATGAAAGAGAGATCCTTTAATAGCTGTTCTGGGATTGACTGTAACCAGAGCACAGCAATGGAGAAAGAGAAGTATGATCCCTGCTCATCAAAGGAGAAGAAGCTCAGGAAGAGAAAGGAATGCGTTATTCCTGACGAGTACCGCTGCCAAAGATCAGATCAAAAGAAGAATTGGCGATGTAAAAATGCTCGTGTTAGCCATAAATATTGCCAACATCACATTGATTTAACAACGAAAAATTATTTGGCAAGGAGGGAAAGGCAGAAGCAAGATCAAAACCCTAAGGTGGACAAACAAGACATTGCGACGGAAGATCCTATAAATCTCTGTAAGGAAACGCCTAAGAAGGACAAAGAAGACATTGCAACGCAAGATCCGATAAATTTCTGTAAGGAAATGCCTAAGGAGGACACAAAAGAAATTGCAATGGAATATCAAACGGCTTGTATAAGACAAAATGATACCAGTCAGGCTGTTGGAATCATGAAAAGAGCACAAAGCATATCGGATCTCAAGGAGCTTTCGCCTGCTATAATGATGGAAGCTTGGAATCGAGATCTTACTCCTGGTGAGAAACATAGTCTTGGTCATCTTTTACCTGAATGTCACAGAGACGTCGATGCGGTTGTAATGTCTATTTTTTGTGGAAAGACTTCAAGATTTGGAATAGACTGTGCTGTTAAGTGGTGCAAAAGTGTTTGCAAAGGAAAGGAAAATCCAGATGCAGTGCTGCAAAAGGAAAGACAATTGAAGAATCGTCAGTCACAATATCTCAAGGATTTGAAGGAGTATCATGACGGTTTTATATCAAAGGCAGAAGGGTTCAAGTGGTTGTGCTTTGATAATTGCAAGGAAGATGATAGAATGTTCAGGAAACGGTTACAAGAATATGAGTATGACCTAACTGTGCTTAAATTATAGTGGTGTTTTCTTTTTACAGGTTAGAAGATAAATTAGGTCTGTTGTGTCTCGGTTCCATAGACTGTTTAGTCTTGTGAACGTCATTAAAATCTTTCTTCCATTTATTCAGAACAAGAGTAAATTCTGGTCTGTTTTAAATTGGTAGAAGCTTTTATGTTTGTTAATGAAAGATTTACTGTTGGGCTCAAGTTCGGAAGAATCCTCATTGGTATGGATGAATCAAAACTTATCTAAATACATTGAGAATGACACAACTATAAAAAAAAATAGACAAATTAGCTTGGGATTTCAAGATAGGTAGTCACTTGCAGAATATTACTGTTGTTGTGGTGTAGATGTGATGTGTTTTTGTTTTTTAAATATGAATTATAATGTTATGAAGGTCTTGTGGTTACTTGGCATGTTTTTTATTTTTTTAAATGAATTTTTTAAGGGTTCAAAATCTTGCACATTTAGCAATAAATATAATTAGAAAAAAGAAATAGTATTAATTAAGTGAAAAAAGTTAAGTAACAATGAAATAAAGTTTAAATGTTTAAAAGGTAATAAAGAATTTGTAGTGAGATAAAATCAAGAGCATATGAAAGGAAATCTATTGGGAGGATGGTATGAAGTTTAGAGGCACAAAGATGGATTGTTAGAAATTCCTTCTAATTCTTATAACAATGTTATTATTTTTCATTTGGTTTTGAGTTCTCTTGTTAGAGTTAGTTTCCATCAAGCTCACCTTCCTTTTCATTTCCATATGAAACATGTGAATACTTCAAATAGTTTTTTATTGTGACAAGACTCTTATCAATTATCTTTTGAAGACCATCCCTTATATTTTGTAGCTCACTTTCAAGTTGTTTAATCCTACCTTCGTATGTATTCCTTTCTTCCTTAGGATTGAACATAAACCCTAAGATATCCCATTAGTAGTTAGTGAAATATCAATACCCCAAACTGAAAAAATCCATATTTAATTGATATTACAAGAAATTAATATCATTTTAATTTTATTGTTTTCAATGAAGAACCATTTAAGGATGTCATGATGTAGACTGAATTCATTCTCCAAGGTGCCTAGCCTATCCTCCAAACCACCTATAGGGTCCACTTTCTCCTTTGTTCCTTTAGACTCCTTTCTTAAAATCATCTAACATCTGAGAACAGTACGAGGAATCTATTCCTTATCCTTCTTACCATTCAAACACTCTTTGTCCTTTTAAAAAATTCCCCTATATCTTTCCTTATTTTGCTAACCTGCTTCCTCACCAATAAGATATGTCTCCTTTTAGCTCTTCTTCTTTTTGGTCACATCCAATGCCTCTTTACCAATTTTCTCCTCATTAAAATATGCACTAACATTGTCAATCTTCCTTTTACCTACACTCTTCATTGGGATCTTGTTGGGGCCTTGAACAATGATGTTAGATATTTTAATAATAAAAGACTTAGGGCCACTGATTTCCTTACTCAATATAATTGTAGGATTTCTAGAATCCTTTCCTATGTCACCCTTGACCTACCTCACATTTTATCCTTGGAAGGTTCCATTTGAACCATGAAAATATTTGAATAAGGAGATAGTTTGACCTAAGCTTGTTAAACTAGGAGGAGAATAGGAGATTGGTGTATAAGGCCTTCAACCCCACCTAATTGAATATAAAAAAATAATTCTAATAACATTAATAAAAAGCAATATTCACCCTGCAGAAACTTGGTGGGGAATTCATTGTGTTTTTGTGATAGTCAAAAAGCATGGCCAAGTTGGTGCAGTACAAAAGTGGTGTGTGGGTTGGCAGAATTAAATGTGAGTCTTATCACTCGTGTACATGGCTGGTTGTGGATCTCTATGGCCTCAGGGAGGACAGATATCAGATTAAAGGACACAAAACATTTAATCTGGCATTTTTTTGGGTAGTAAGAGGCGGTAGGTGGCTCAAAGGTTCTCATTCGAATGGTGAATTTATGGCAATTGCCTAGGTCTTGTGTTGCAGTCATGGAGACTCCTATCAAACTAATTGTAACAAGCAAACTTTGGGCATTCATCAAGAAGATAATGGAGAATAGGTTATGTTTTGTGTTCAAGGAGTGGGATCCTCTGGTGTTGGGGGCCATTGAGTTAGTATTGGGAAAAGAATTCATGGTGTCGGTAGAGTGGTATAGAATAAATGTAGACATTGCATCCAGGTTTGTCATGGCTTTGTTGGACGTAAAATTACCAAAAGCTATGGTGTTGTTGATGGCAAGGAAACTGGTTATGGTGGACCTATTAGGCGGGGTGGAAGATGTTATCATCTATTAGTTTTAGGATCAGATTTAACAGAAAGCATAGAATGAAACACATGAACAATAAACACAACAGTTTACCCTGGGAAAACCCTCCTACACGAGGGAGAAAAACCCAACAAAATATATATCTCTTATATATTAGATAAAAGTGCAAAAATCTACTTTACAGCCAGACCCTTCTCAAGGGAAAATTAATATAATGAATAATAGCACCTATCCTTTGATGCAGAGAAGAATATGTTTCTCCTTGAAGTCAATCTACTTCTACAAGATTGTAATCTGTTGCTGAAGGGTGAACTTTTTCTCTATAGAAATGTGAATTGAAGAGAGAAAAGACTTGATGTAGAAATGAATGATCACCACCTTACATATATACTAATCTAGGTGACTTTTCATCAAGGTCGGCTCCCTTAGAAGAAAAATAATAATTGCAATTAGTAGGCTGACCTGCCTTTAATTAAGGAGAAAATATCTCCTAGAGCTATCAAACACTAACACTCCCTCTTAGCTAGGGAGATATTTTCCAGATATCTACGTCATGGAGTCTCTCAACATGATGCCCACAATGGCTACACCCATTTGTGGAAAGCACAAAGGTTCATCACGAAGTCTCTTAATGTGATGTCATCATGGAGTGTCTCAACATGATGTCCACCATGGCTACTCCCATGTGTGGAAAGAAACACATGTACAAGTGCCCATCACGGAGTCTCTCAACATGATGTCATCATGGAGTCTCTCAACATGACGTCTCATCTCAGTCTCAAAGATGAACAAGGGCTCGCACCTCATATTTCTCCGTCTCAAATAAATATACACTACAAGGGCTTTCACCTCATATTTCTCTGTCTCAGAGAAATATACACTACAAGGGCTTTCACCTCATATTTCTCCATCTCAGAGAAATATACGCTACAACAAATTTCCATGATGATGTGACTCCCTCTGAAACTCCAAGTACTTGCATCAACCTCCTAACCTCCTCGTCCAAGGTTGCCTCTATTGGTTTGGTAGACTCCCTCTAAATGTCAATTCCTCCTCTTCAAAGAAACTGACCGCAATGACAATCTGAATAGGTTCTTCCTCTTCGAGAGATGTCTCTTGTTATGTGCCACCAACTTAGTCCCATAGCAACAAGTTGTGTCTCCATTCTTCAGCTTGCGTGACTTTCTCACAAGATGCATCAAGCTCTTCCTCCCTTGAATGCAATCTCTCATCATCCTTTTGCTCCTCGATCCGTCCTGGGAGCATTTTTAGAGAGATTACTAATAGTTCATAGAATCAAACTATCCCGAAGAGAAATACCAATACTAGAAGCATACATGATTCACTATTCCAATGTTATTGCATGAATTAATAACTACAAAAAAAATTCACGAACATTATTCAAAGGTATGAAATACTTATTTCTTTATTGATTAATCTTCCTCGCAATCCACCAATTTTTATTTCTTGATCTTTGCACTTAAAGATTTAGATCCAAAATCATCATCCGAGTATTACATATGAACTTCAACTTTCATATACAATTGCACTCATGCCCGACCACATTTCAATTCTGACTCTCTCTGCTTTGTGATTCAACAACAAACTTAATGATACTGAGCAGATGCTTCCTTGTCCCGTCACCTCCTTAAATTTGATTACTTTCATAATAGCCGCTATCAAAGAAATCTCCACCTATATTTGTTTGAACACTATTCACTTACTATACCACGATAAATCCCATGTTGGACAATGAGTGCCATGGTAGCCAATTTTAAGCAGTTCTAGATTAGTATTAAACTCCCACACACTAGGCCATGATTTTTGTTGTCTTCAAATAGCGCTATCTCTATAGAACTCCACGATAGCTCCAAAATCAATCTAGAATTAACGCCTCCTCTACAGCTGACTTGACACCCTTCTCCTTTATGTGACTCAAGCCTGATAAGACTCCTTGTGTCAACAAATATTCAGCTCGCTACTTGTGGTGATGGCAGCGATTTCTTTGAAGAGATTAAATTGTTCCTATTTTAAATATGAAATGCCTTTATTTCCTTGAAGTGACATCAAAAATTGGAGACGTCTTTCATGAATATAAAATTATCTTCCTTTACTTCTCTCGACTCAGATAGTAAGGTAGACGGCATACTCTTAATACTAAGGATGGATATCACAATACTGAAAGGCCACATTTTCTCAAAATCTGACAGCTTCTTTCCACGTGAGCTCCTTGGCTGGATGCAGTGGCTTCAAAAACAACATATCCTTCTTCAAATATAAATTATAGTGTCTTCTTAAAAATCGATACCTTATTTATTGCCATGATTACAATATGTATTTTTCCCTTTATTCATGAAACAAACGCCACACTGTCAGGAGCCTCTAATTAAAATATCACTTAGACATCGATTGCTCCCATTAAATCCATTTAATTGAATGGTAGGTAAAGAAAGATGCGGCTCTCGTCAAAGACTTTGAATTTACAACGCTCCTGATTTTCGCACCCACCATTGAAACCACAACTCGAAGATTGCAGTGACCCACAAATATTTATTCCCAACAACTTCCCTTGAAGACCAAATGTAATTTCCTACAGGCAACTACTTACAGAGGCGGTAATTCAACCTTTTTTTTCTCATTGATGATTCTTATATATTTCTGCTTTAAATCTAATCATTACTTCCCTTAAACCCGCTCTGATACCATGTTAGTTTTAAGATCAGATTTAACAGAAAGCAAAGAATGCAACACGTGAACAATAAACACAGCAGTTTACTCTGGGAAAACCCTTCTACTCGAGGGAGAAAAACCCAACAAAATATATATCTCTTATATATCAAATAAAAGTGCAGAAATCTGTTTTACAACCAGACCCTTCTCAAGGGTGAATTAATATAATGAATAATAGCACCTATCATTTGATGCAGAGAAGAATATGTTTCTCCTTAAAATCGATCTGCTTCTACAAGATTGTAATCTGTTGCTGAAGGATGGACTTCTGCTCTATAGAAATGTGAATTGAAGAGAGAAAAGACTTGATGTAGAAATGAATGATCACCACCTTACATATATACCAATCTAGGTAACTTTTCATCAAGGTCAACTCCCTTAGAAGAAAAATAATAATTGCAATTAGTAGGCCGACTTGCCTTTAAGGAGAAAATATCTCCTGGAGCTATCAAACACTAGCATCATCATAACCGAGCTGGGGGTGGGTATACCATGACCACGCAACATGCTAAGGGTTGTTCTTCCAGATATTCACGTCAAGAGGTGCCCATTTCTCCTGTAAGTGAAGGGGCGCGAGCTAAGGGAACACAGAGTGTGGGCGTGACAGGGCGCTGAGTACCTTAAGGTGTTCCTGTACTTAAAGGAGGCATCGGAGGCTGACTGGAAAGGGGGCTTCTGGGAGTACTTACTGGAGGAGGGTGTGCTACTAGAATGAAGGAAGAGGATGGATTTTTTGACTTGGCGTCTGAGGTAAGAGTTGGCTTCATCTGTAGTGCAGTGTCGATTAGCTTCTCCGTGTGATATGTATAGGGAGATAGCAGGTTTGTTGTGTCTGGTCAATCCCGTTGGCTACTGTTTTTTGGTCGTTTGTAATGTATGAGGGAATGGGCTAGATTACTGTTTTGGTCGAATGTTATGTATGGGGGTGTAGGCAAGATTGCATGATCAAACCACTGTGCATGTGGTGCACTGTAAAATGTTTTTGATATCAATAGAAGGCTTATTTACGTACCAAAAAAATGGAATATTCATAAACTTTTTATGCCTACCTTGGAAATTTAAAGTTAGTTAAATTTATCATTACAAAAATTCTCATTGTAATGATAAAAATATTGGAGAACATATAATAACCAATAGTATTCTTCTATTTTAAAATAATTATTTTTTATTAAAGATTTGGTAAAATTATACTAAATAATTTTAAATTAATTGAACACAAACATTAGATACAAAATCTAAATTCTTTGAAATATTTTTAATATAATTATTTTTAAATATTGAATTAAGTTTAAAATTATTTCAATTGTATAAATTTAAAAAAAATCACCTTCTAATAATTATAAACATCAATTTATCCATAAAATAAATTCATGTAAAACTAGTCTACAATTAACATATTATCTTAGATAAATGTATGCCGGAAAAAAACAAAAGCTCATAAGAAATTTATACCTTGGGGAAGTGAATATGAAGAGTGGGTTACCCTCTCCTCCCAATTGTTTAGAACTATCTTTTCATCTATGATTTGGCCTCACATACCCTTGAGGTATTTAGAGGACTTCCTAGCAACCTTGTTTAGTCTAGTTTAAGATATTTCAACCATTGTCTAGTGTGGTGCAAGAGATGTGTATCATATGATGAAGCTACTCACAATGTAACTCCATGTGGTGAGATAGAGGTTATCAAGGTAAAGCATTTTGGCCACCATTAGTAAGAGATCCTTCACTCTTTGGAGTTGTGTTTTCTAGCTATACATTCATAGGTAAATGGTATTAGTAGATTATTTTTTAATGTGGACCCATGTTAGTCAATACACCTACTTGAATAATTCTAGGTTTGTGCAAGTGCTTGTTGTGTATTCTTTCTCAAAACCGGCGCTACCTATCAATCCAACTCCCCCAATCTAATTTTTTTGTTTGGTGTGTTTTCAATTCCACCCTTCATTCAATCAAGCAAAACCATCATCCCAATCCAATTAATCTTCCAATATTTTTATCCAAATTTATTTATCCAATCTCTCATCCATCCAAATCATCCAAACCCATCTATCCTCCTCCCAATCTAATCTCTTATCCATTCAAATCTTTTAAATCACTCCAACCTTGTCCCTCATCCATTCAAACCTTTCCAATCTAATATCCTAGCCAACATAATTCTTCATCCATCTATTCACTCCAAATTTTCAATCTAAACCTTCCTAAATCTAAATCTAGTTTTGTTTTTATCTTTCTATTTAAATCTCATTCTTCTAAATCTCCAATCTATTTCTCATCCATTATTCTAATTTTTCATCCCATCCTCCAAATCAAAATTTAAATTCCTATGTCAATATTTCATATATATTATCCCTTTCTTCTAACCTCAATCCTCATCCAACAACCAATCCCAAAGTCTCCTCTTCCAAACTTTTTCTTCCACAATCTAATCCAACATTCACATCTTCTATCCTAAAACCATCTCTTTATCAAAACATTATTCCAATCCAAATTTATATCTAACTTCATCTAAATCTCAATCAATTATCCATCCATTTGTAATCTTCTAATCAAATTCATAATTCAAAATCCTCTTCTAAATCTAGTCAACCTTCATCTTCTAAATCCTACATCAACCATATTCTACTCCTCTTCTCAAATCACCCTTATCCTTCCTCCAATCTAACCATCTTACATCAAATTTGAGCTTAATCCCACCCAAAACCTGAGCTTTTATAAATCAATCACCCATCCAATCCAACTCATCCTCATAAAATCTATCCTAATCTCATTTATTCCATCCCAATCTCATCCAACCTCAAGTCTTTATTTCACACTTCCCCACCAATCATTGATGATGATGAGATTATTCTTGTTGACCAACCTAATTATGATCCCTCTGATGATAATGAGAGTCTTGTTGATCAAGAGGAACTTTCCCCATCCACCATTCCTTACATCCAAATACCTAATAATCCCAAAGATGCATTCAATTTCATTATTTCCTACCACTTTAACAATATTTAAGATGTCATGGCTAGGCACCTCCTAAGTATTAGTTCCAAAGTTTCATCCTCTCCACCTCCATCAAATTCAAATCCATCTCCTATTGATTATCCTTCCCCTTCCTTTAACAAGGGAAATTGACCCTCTATCCAAAGTTCCCCTTCAACTCCTTTTCAAGATCCTCAATACACAAATTCATTGAAACTTCCACTTCTTATTTCACTTTCCCATCTCCCACATCCTTACAATCCACATCACCCTAATCCTAAAAATCCATTGTACCCCATGTCTCCCATGGTTTCCTCTAAGGACTATTCATAAAGGAGCCTAACTTCCCATGCATAAACAAAGTTGTGCAATCTTGCAATATCATCTATCCACCTCCATCCCCTTACCCTCCATCTCCCAAATCTACCAAATTCCTCCAATCTCTCAAACACATAAAATCCTCCATCCACAAACATTCAAAATCCATTTCTAGTCCATGTGCACCACTCCTAGAATCCATTCATGCACTTCTTGCTAGTCATTTCAAACCACCATTCTCCCTCGTTTCCTCTAAACATATCCAGTTATGCCAATCCCTTAATCTAAAGTATGTTTCCATGAATTCCTCTCTAAATAAAGATCAAATCATTCCATCCACTCCATCCCATGATCCTCTTCCATCTCAAGATCAAAGACCCAACTTAACTCCATCTCTTGATCCCCTTCCATCCCAAGATCCACACATCCCTCCTAACACCCTCATGATCTTAATCCTTCTCAAGATCACATCACCCCTATCCAAGACACTCGTGAACTTTACACCTATCACCTTGGTTCCTCCATCTTTATCCAATTCAATTTCCTTCAAGAACCTATCATTAATTTACTTCATATCCCTCTCAAAATGGACTCACATCTTACTTCCAAAAAAATAAGTATCCATTGGTAAAAGAGTTTTTCAACACATCCATTATCAATTCATCCTAGAACCCACCCATAATAAAGAAAATACAAATTATCATGGCCTTAGATACCAATCTCAAGACCCATCCTTCCATCCCAAATCTCAAATTCATCCATCTAAATCCAAATATAAATAATCCCCATCCTCTAAATTTATCTTAGGTTCTTATATTTCAAATCCCAACCCTTCATCCCTTCCATCTTTTTTGGGACCTCACATCCCTCCATCATTACTCTTCATCCATTTCATCCATCTTAGGACCTCACATTCCTCCATCCATCACTCCAAAGTCTACCACTCTACGACATCAAATCCACAATCAAGATCAACAAAGGCACACATCCTTGAACTCCTCCTAGCATCCTAACTTTATCAATCCCTCCATATCATTACTCTTCATGCATCCCTACCATTTTGATTTGAAACAATTTAGATACATTAAATTTAAAACACATAAAGTCAAAAATCCATAAACCAAAGATCAACATGCCCATCAAAAAGGCATGCTAAAGTAAAAAGAAATCCAATCCAAAAGCAAGCTAAATCTAAGAGGCCACAAAGGCCCAATAAGTAAAAATCAGAACCAAAACCATGTGGATTTCAGAGAAACTAATAGAATCAATGCATCTCAAAGTGTAATCCAAGTTGACATCCAAACTTGCTAATCCAAAAGCTTACTCCAGTCTTAAGTCTTCTAATCATCCATCTAAAAATTTCCCTCTTCCAAATCTATTCCAGGCCCTTATGTCCCAAATCCATTAGCCAAAGTCCTCCACCATCTCCTCATTCCATTGTGGGCCTCCATGTCCCAAAATCCACTAGCCTAAGTACTACACAATTTACTCATTCCATTTTTGGCCCCTATGTCCCAAAATCCATCCCCGCTCCTCCATCTAAATCTCCAAATTCAAAATCCACTTCTCCACAACTCCACCACCCATCAAAGTGTGTGTTAATGTTGGTCTTTCCAACATCCCCATTTACTTACCCACAAATATTCTAACACCTCATCCATTGTCTAAAATCCATCCCCTATCACACTCCTTTAATTCAATCCTTTGCATATATTCTTATATATCACCCCATATATTTCATCCCCCTTGACATCATTCTACCAATGTCTATGAGCACACCTCCAATTATCTTGGTCTACCATAGCAATTATTCAAGGGATACCATCCATGGAATCATATGCTTTATTTTTTCCTCCATCTCCCTATCATGCATCTTCTATCTTCTAAATTGATTTATTTGCATCCTTATCTACATCCCTCTCCATCCATACTATTCAAAAAATCAAAAAAATAAAAAAAGTAAAGAGAAAACATTCATCCAATTGGGAAAACCACTTCTTTTGGCACCTTAGGAAAGTAGCATGATAAAAATTTGGTAAACATGTATCATATGTAATCCCTCATCCTTTCGCACTCTACACTTGGGGGTAATCTTTATCCATGTTATCCTATCTATCGCATCCTATCCGTACCTTCCACTACCCCTCATCCCGTATCCATCATCCTATATAAGTCCATCTCCCTTTTCTACCTTTGATTTTAACAAGGCTGAGGATTTTCATAAATTTCATGTATCATATCTACCTCACATTATCCACATATTCCACCCCATATCTGTCACCCTATCCTTCACCCTATCTCCTTCAACCCATGCTATCCAAATGCATCTTACTGTTCCTCTTTTGATCTTGATCAAAACTAGGGGAAAAATGTTCATCCATGCTTTGGACAATACACACCTTATTTCCTCTACCATCCATACCTTTTATGCACACCATCCTCCCATCTTATGAATCCTTTACCACCATTATTTCATCCTCAATCACACTACATCTAGTGTGGTGCATTTTCATTCCTTTGCAACATAGTTCTTGGAGCTTCATTCTCCTGTCATCACCCTTGTATCCTCCATCTACCATCCTCTTATCTAATATTATTAAATCCATCTACTTAATCCCTTCATCCTTCCATCTTGTACCAATCCTTGGTTCTCCCTTGTCACTATTTTCTATCCATCCCTTTATCTTAACAATCATATCCTCCACACAATCCCATCATATTCAATCCATTTATGCTCCTTCCATCTCTCTAATCCAAAAATCCCAAATCAATCCATCCAAGTGAAATCAATCATAATCCATAAAATTCAATCTAACAATCTAACAAATCATCCCAAAGCATCCATCAATTTTGATCCAAATCAACATATAATCCATTGGTCAAATTTAATCCAATTATCATCATAGGGATTAATCCTTTCCAATCCTAACGATGCACATTGTTATTATTGTTAACATTGTTTTCCTTGTCATCATCAATCCATCAATCAAGAAATTTGTTTTCATCTTGACTAGGGGTAGAATCCCAGTTTGTTTTTTTGCTTGTTATGTGTGCTTACTTATTACTTATATGTGATCATTATTTCATTTATCATGGTATTCCATATCATGGTTTCATAAGGAATATATATTTTTACTTGACATTTTCGATCATATACTTGGCACAGTGTCACTCTAGTTCCTTATACCTTAGTGTGTAACATCAAATACAATATTAAATCTATGTGGCTTATTCTAATATATAACGATTCTCATCCATCATCCCTCTCTATCCATCTCTCCATCATCCCTATCTCCTTTCCATCATCTCTCTATCCTTCATCCTCTAACACTCCCACATTTTTAGAGAACACTTGTGTTCTTCAAACCTGCCTATCCTCTCGAGGGGGCATATCAAACTCCCTCCTCGTCATCCTTCCTTGACCTACCGGTAACTAGGGCATCGTGCCACTAGTCCTCATCCCTTTCTACCCACTATATTTTATTCTTCTTTGATATAACATCACTTTTTATAGTCGTGACACCATATCAAAGAGGGAAAATTTAGACACCTAAATCTATCCATTCTTGACCACATTCAACCTTACCCCACCCTACCCAATTAAATAATAATAATTTATTTATTTAATTATTCACCTTTATCCCCCACCTTTCATTAAATAAATTTATATTTATTTAATTAAGTTTAACATTATCTTGCCGGTATTGGCATGGTGTGATGGTTTATAGATGGCATTGTTGTTCTTGCCATCAAGGTTCAAACCCCATTGGGATGGTATTGTTGAATGGTTGTATTCCGGTTCATAGCTCCGGTCAAAAGCATTTACCCCTTGAAAATTTTTAGTTTAACATTATCTCCAAATCTTCCAACTAAATCAATTAATTAATATCCATTTAATTAATTGATTTAGGTTAATTAAACTTCATTACCTTTTTCATAATATTTAATTTTACCTCACCCTCAATTCTTATCCATTCAATCCTAGACATTGAATCTATCCACATTGATCAAGATCTAAACTTATCATCATATGACAAGTTTCTTAACCTACCTACCCTACTCCTTTATCACACGTGTTACAATATCTCTCACACATGTGAAGCCAACCTATCTCTTACACATGTCATAAGGTAGCCACCATATCTCCCTCACTTGTCTCTTTCATGAGCCTTCCTATGTGTGTGCTCACACATGTGTAATCACACCTAGCTATTACACTTATGACACATTTCATTCTCATGCCTCCACCTTTTGACACTTATCACAAGGCTAAGCCCTCAATCCATGTCCTCACTCTCATTAAATCCTATCTATTAATTCATCAATGCATCTTAGCCCTTGATTTTCTTTATGAAAAATCTATAAATTGAGGCTTTTGATCTCATTTCGATTCATTCACTTTTCTCATATCCTTATGCTACCATTTTCTTCATCTATCAATCACAATCCCAACATCATGTTTCTATTCTAAATAAGCTACCACATTTCACTATCTATCAATCATCAAAAGGAGCACATCAAGTAAACATGGGTGCATCTACTTTAGCTCTATCCATGAGATGAGAAGGTAAAAGACAAGGTAAAACTAATTTATAGCTTTTATCTATTTTTATGTCATTTTCATTTCATCATCTTTAGGACCAATCGTAGTTTATTATGAAAATAATATATTATTAGAACATAGGTAATTAAAACTAGTTTTGTTATTGCATTAAATTCAATTAAAAAACATAACATATATTAAATTATAGACACAAGACACATATAAATTGGATTTGACAAGGGGCTAAGAAGTCACAGTACCAACCATAAGACACAATAGGCACAACATTTATACATAGTTCCATATTTTCAAGCAAATGAGCACCTTAAAATTACATTGCCAAATATCATGGGTTGTATACATAATTTTACTAATAAAATATAAATCTTTAAATACATGGGAATTTTTCTTAGCATTTATTTGATGTGCAAAATATATGTCTATCAAGACAATATTTTTACTAGACATAATAACTTTTGAATATATATTTATGTTTGAATTATCATGGATAGGAATTTGCATCACCCAATTCCTACAAAGTATGGTCTTATGAGGTCACTACAATTCTTTCACAAAATAACATAGAAAATTAAGATATATATTCCATAGATTATGACCTTGATTTTGATCCAAGTACACAAAGAATCAATGAAACATTCATCTCCGATTTTCCTCCAAGTACAGAAAGAGAAAATGAAGTATTTACCTCTACTCCATATGAGCATTATATTAATTTTTTTATGCAATTGAAGATCATTTATCATCCAAAAAATTGAATGGTCAAGATAAACCACCTTTGGTTCCTCGAGTAAATAGAAAGAAAGAACATGTTAGACCACTTTAGATACCATAATCCTTATTGAAGCAAAACATATTAAGAAAGACACATTATCTAATGTGGGGCAATGAAGAAAACTACATCTATTGAAAATGAGAAAATTGTGCAAGAGTATTGTTCTCATCATGGTGTCTTTCAAACAAAAAATCACTTTTGAGATTGATGGGAACATGTTTTAGAACATGTCGAGATATTAGCCTTTGGTTGGTGGGCCCATATTAAGTTAACACTCTTACATGATTAATTTTATGGAATTATGTGAGCAGGTTTGATTTGTCTTTTGTTTATACTAACTTACTTGTCTAAAACACCTCAAAATCCCTACATCTAAATGAAAGTGTCTTTGTGTGTTATATTTCTTGGGAAACATCCTAAGACATTATTTTCCAACAAAACACAATCATTTTTATGTGTCTAACCTAGTTTAGGCGTCCCTACTTATACTTGGGCGACCTCATAATATTTTAGATGCCCTAGTAACATTTTAGGCACCCATGTTCTTAGTAGATTGAAGTCCCAAAATCCAAATTTGTTTGGGAGGATTGGTAAAAAATTTGGTGATATAGTAACATTTTATGTGGCCATGTTGTGGTTGGTTCTAAGTCCCAAATTTCACTAAACATCTTTGAATAGGAGGTTTTGTGTTGTGTTTGGATGATCCTATTTTCCACATAAAAACTAGAGAGACAAATTCAAGGCCAAAATGCGGTCATAGATTCCCAAAAACTTAGGAAAAAATCAAGAAACCTCCATCCAACATCTCCATATATCCAAAACCTTAAAAATTTCTAAAAATCTTGTTGATTTTGGTACCCCATCTTGGCGAGGTCATAACTCCTACCCCATTCAATGAAATTTATACTTCTATACATCATTGAAAAGATATCCAATAATATATTTTCAATCCCTTAGAAATCATGTCTATGGAAATCCATTTCAAAGGATCGACGACAATCTTGAGGATAAATTCCACTCTAAAGACCTCCAAAAATATGATTTACTAAAATGTAGTAAAAACCAAAAAAATAGATTTTCAAAATTATCTTAATCTGGTCCTAATCCAAATCCTAAATTGAGCTTAATCCAAATCCTAATTTGAGCTTAATCCATATCCTAACCTGAACTTAATTCAAATCCTAATCTGCACTTAATCCCAATCCTAATCTAAGCTTTAGTGAATCCACATCTAAGATCTTTTGATATTGAAACAAATCTTAAGATCCCTTTTTCTATTTTCTTCTAATCCATTTATTTTATCTTCTAATCATCTCTTCCCATCTCCTTCATCCATGCCCATCCAATACAACATCATGAATCCTTACCTCCCCCAATGAGACCAAAATTGGTGATCAAAGGTAACCTCAATCACATTGATGATGATGAAAGCATTATCAATTAAGATGAGTATGATATTAATCCACCTCATTTTGATGATGATGAAAGTCTTTTTGATGAAGATGAATATGAAATTTCTCTCTTCAATGTCACCATTACTAGAAAGCTCTCCCCAAGTGTCTACCATTCATCCATGCCTTTTGACTAGGAAATAGATAGCACAAGCTATCCCATCACACCTCCATGCATATCTGCTAGTCATCCTTGTGCTACCATTGACAAGGGAACTCCATTTTATCCTCCATCCATATCTCCCTCTTATCTACCAATAACATATCCCCTCATCTAATATCGATACCTTGATTTTCTCATCTAGTCATTTCCCAACCTCCATCTTTGAGCAACCACATCATCAGCTTTCAACCTAATCCAAATCCATCATCCCACCATCACCAAATCCATCCACTGATCCATAATCCTAATCCACCATCTAATCCTAATCCTCCATCTAATCCCCATCCTTTAATCCATAATCCTTCTCCCACCACTTCATATCCCTATCAAACCACCCAACCACAATCTTCATCTTTTCTTGGTTCCTACCCATTCTTTCCATCTAATGCTAATACAAATATATCATCCAATTCCTCGTATCTTAATCCACCATCCAATTTCTCCTATCTCAATCCACCTTCCAATCCCTCATACCTTAATTCCCCATCTAGTTCCAATCCATCTCCTATTGCTCACCATCCACCTCCCTTTAACAAGGGAAACCAAACCACCATCCAAAGTTCCCCTCAAATCCCCCCACATCCTTACAATCCACATCACCTCAATCCTACAAATCCACTCCATCTCATGGATTTTATTATTCCCTCACTCCCACTTCATCTAGTGACCCCCTACCATCTAGTGATGCTCTTCCTAATTAAAAAAAAAATATATCCCCTCCATACCATCTCATGATCCCCCTCCCTCTTTTGGTCCTAACCCATTTCGAGATCTCATCGCATATCAAGAGCCCTGTATCCCTCTGATATCATGTCATGATGCCTCTCCCAATCAAGATCAAATCACACCTTCTAGCCCATCAAAGGACCCCTTTCCAGCTCAAGAATAATATATCCCCTCTCCTGCCACTCATGATCCTCATCTAAATCATGATCAAAGTACACCTTCCATCCTATCCAATGATCATATCCCCTCTCAAGAAAAGAGCACCCCTTCCACTCCATGTCATGATCCCCTTCTATCTCAATATCAACAACCTCCTCCACCCAACCATCTACATCAAATGGCTTATGTCAATCCATTGAATCAAAACATGCTGCCATAGATTCACCTACATATCAATATCAAACACCACCACCCACTCCATTCAAAATATTTGATTCCCATGATAATCCTATGTTTGATCATGATATCTATGATAATCCAATATTTAATCATGATTTTATTTTTTTATGAGGATATTCAAGATGATCCCCTTCCATCTGAAGATCAGAGTACCCCCTCCACTCCATCCCATGATCCCCTTATAAATCAAGATCAAATCATTCCTTGTAATCTCTCATGATCCCTTATCATCCCCTCATCAAAATCAAGATCCTACCATCCCATCTAGTCCATCTCATGATCATTTATCACCCCCTACCCAAACTATCCCAACACCACCTCCATATCCTCTTGGTCCTCTTGCATTCACCCATGGTATTTATCTTGCAATGAAAGAACAAATCATATCCACCACCTAATAATGAACTTGCATCCTTCTTCCAAAATCATAATCATCATACTTTAAGATGAATGCTTAAGAACATAAACTATCAAGGAAAAGGCTTAGTACTTCATGGGAAAGGTATCTTGGAGCACATCCACATCTAAGAAAATCCCATGTTACACATCCTTGGATACATATCTCAAGGCTCACAATATAAAAATGTTGGTATAAACTTTATGCATCCTAAGCAAGCCTCTTCTTAAAGAACAATATGTGCTTTCCACCACTCCAAAATATTCATTTTCATCCCTCCTCCTCCATCATACACATGTAAAAAAATTATTAGTGTCCCTCCTTCATCTTCCAAATCCATTTTGGATCCTTATGTGCCACAATCCCCCATCACATATCCTCCATATACTAAATCCATTTTGGTCTCTTATATTCTAAAATATCATTTCCCATCTCATCACTCATCTCTTCATCCACCAATCCCCTATCCCTATCACCACCCACAAACATCACACTCTCATAATCCCCAATCAGGTAAAAAAAGGCACACCTACATGAACTTCATCCAACATCCTCCATTTAAATGCACCACCTCCAAAATTTTACCTCTATCACTCCATTCATATTTCCTTCACATCATTCATTTCCTCACACTCCCCCATTGTTATTGGACACATTTCAGATGCCAAAATAAAAATGCATACGACCAAACATCCATATGAAACTAAAGATCACCATGTCCCTTCAAAATGACATGGTAAAAAAAAGAAAAATACAATACAAAATCCAAATAAATCCTAAAGGCCACAAAGGCTCACCCAAGAAAAATCAAGAACAAAAACCATGTGAATCCCAAGCAAAAAGATGCAATGCATTCAAATGAAAAATCCATAATGGCATCCAAATTTGTCAATTCAAAAGCCAATAATCCCTATCCTCTATCTCCTACATCCCTTTTGTGTCCCTATATCCCAAAATTCACTATCCCACCTCCTTTATCATTCCCACATCCTTATCCATTTCTTCTCCCATCATTCAACATCCATTATTACATGTGTCATTGCTGGTCCTAACAACATCCCCCCATCACAATCCCCTCACATCCTTCCATCCATACACTTTACAACACCCCCACCCTTATCCCACACATCTCCCCCATCAAATCCCTTGAATCCATTCCCTTACACAATCCATTTGTCCTACTAAGGTTGTATCATCATCCAATAGTCACCTCTCCAAATGGGCTCTTATTACCTTATTAAGGAAGTAGATGCTTGAGTTCTTCCTCCATAACCTTATATCCTCATCCATCTCTATTTACACACTTATCCAACAACCCAAAAACTCTAAAAAGGCGAAAAAAAATCCTTAAAAAATTGTAAAGAGAAAAATTTGTCTAATGGTGAAAACTTGGCAAACAAGCACCTTGGGCAAGTACCATGATAAAAACCTAGAAAATAGGCATCATTTGTAAACTCCCATCTCCATTTTATCTTTACACTTCGAGGAAAATTTATCCTAGCTACTTATCCCTCATATCCTTCAAACCAGCTATCTACCCCACCCATCCATCATATCCATTTCAATCCCTCCATCATCCCTAATATCTTGATAACCATAGGGGAAATTGTACAAATACTCTTTGGACACCCCTTGGAATACATTCCCTCATTACAAACTTTCCATTCCTCTATTAATATATCCTTTCATCTAACCTTCATCTCTCTCATCCTATCATCCATACTATGGTGAACATCCTCGTGCCTCGTCATACATGGCATATCTACCATGGGGCATCTTATTACTTTGTGACATAACTTCCTTGGAGATCCCATACACATCCCACATCCATTAATAACCTAACCAAACCCCTTATCCCTTCATCTCATCATCCCATAATCCCTCCATCTCCCAACTCTTATCTTCTTATCCACTCATCCCATTTCCCAATCCTTATTTATACCCTCATCCCATTTTGATCTCCTCATCCTTATCTTTTCATCCACTAATCAATTACTTCCTCATACCCCCTCATTCTCCCATATAATAATACGTTGTCATTAGTATCTCGCTATAAGCTACCCCCATGCAACCCAATACCATCTATCCCATCATTTCATCACCCCCACCTAATAAGAAATCATCCTTCCCAACCTATCACTTCCCATCCACCCCATCATATTGTCATTTGGATATCATACCACTTATGAGATTCATGCATGAATTTATTGATATATCCTGACAATCCTTATACATAGTAATTATCTTTACACAATAAATCGAGATCTAATAAATCGTGCATCCCTTGTACATATTGTCCATATTTTAAATAGTGTTATCTCATCCATTCTCAATCTAGGTTCATCCTTGTAAATAATTTTCACTAGGTCCCACCCTTCTATTTGTTGTTTATTCAAGCATCCCCTATCAAGCTAACACTTCAACAAAATCAATTAGCCCCCTTGGGTTTCAAGTATCTTGATCACCTCATGTCATAATAATCCTAGGTCTTATTTTCCATCCTTGGTCTTCACAAGATATATCATTCCTCGCATCATATCGCATCCACCCCACCTATCATTTGTATGGTAAAAGGTTTACTTGAGATGTTTGTTATTTATTTGATTCTTTTGGAATTTTTGTTTGTATTTTAATTTTAGGTTCCTATTTTACCTACTCAAGGTCACCACAATCCATCATATCATAGTGCACTTTGAATGGTGAAACTAGGGGCATGGTCTTGGCTTTTGTGTGTTGTGTCTTCTCGGGTGTCTCACATTATTCCCACTAAGGTCCTTCATGACCTTCTGATATGTTGGGGCATTCCTTCTATTTTGGGTTTTCCAATATCATTCCCTCCAAATTCCTTCATGAATTGGTGATGTGTTGAGCTAACCTTCTTGTTTGTTGAGTCAGTCATACACATATTGAAAGGAATTCGGGTGAGCAAAAACAGCTTCCTCCACTAATCTAAGTAGGGGAGAGCTACAAAATTTTGTTTTAACACCTTTAAACAATTACAACAAGAGGTGCACATAGAGAATAAATGAATAGAACAGTAAGTACACATAAACTAACATACACCAGATATACATGGGGAAAACCCTTTCGGGTAAAAAAACCCCACCCTCCAAAAGCAAAGTACTTCTATATTACTTCAAAAAGAGTTACAATACAGCCCTAGTACAAAGCTTTTACACAAGTGCTTCATCACAAACACCTATTCTCGAGTTAACCTAGTAGCACTTCGTTACTTGCAAACAAACTATGCATTCTACAATGCAATGCACTCATTTTATAGATAGGTACAAGCTTCAAGAAGCATCTAGAAGGAGAGGGGTGTCCAAATCCACATGGCACAATATCTCACGCCATAGACATGCATTTGGACACATGTACAACATTCCCTTACACCCCCTTACAATGGTCAAACATGCAAATATTCCTTCCCCAAGCTTGGGCACCTAGAATATGCTAAAAATAGTTTATGACAGATTCCTTACACATCTTACAACTATCATAGAATCTGTCAACTAGCACTTACAGTTATAAGAGAATCTATCATAATTGACTAAAAATAGTTGATTCTCTTACATCTTGTGTCATAACTCAACTTGGGTGCCAACTTTCTCCCATGCATTCAAAGATGCCTTATAATGTATCATAGAATCTATCATATGTCATAGATTCCAAAGTGGGACACCTATGTCCACTTGGGATGATTATGTGTCATCTAGTCACTTCCAACGAGGATGCTACCCAGCCTGTGGGTCCCAATTTGTGACATGGCACCATATAAGCAAATAAATAATACAAATAAATGCATTAATACATCAAATTAAATCAATATTAGGACTTTAAGGTTGAGACACCTTAATCCCAACATTCTCCCACTTGTCGAAGAATTGTCAAGAGTCATATGAAATCATTTGCTCAGGGCCCCAAGGCTCATGGAATCAGAACACCATCTAAACTTTTTTATGCTCACTGGTTTTGTCAATGCATCTGCAACATTCACCGAAGTGTCAACCTTCTCCAAGTTCACCTTTCCATTCTCTACCATATCATGAACAAAATGATACTGTACATCGATTTGCTTTGTTTTGGCATGAAAGGTATGATTCTTTGCTAGGAAAATCGCATTTTGACAGTTGCAACAAGCAGTAATTTTTCCTACATCTAAACCAATATCAAAACACAATCTCTTAAGCCAAATGGATTCCTTACAAGCATGAGTGGATGTCATATACTTTGCCTCTATCACGGACAACGCGACTACAACTTGTTACTTACTCATCCAACTTATATCACCACCAAACATCATAAACATGTAACCACTGGTGGATCTTCTGTCATCAATTTCACCTACCCAATTCGAATCCACATATCCTAGAATGCTAAAAGAATGTTGAGGTCCTTAAGGATAACCATGAAAACACAAAGTATACTTAGAAGTACCCCGTAAATATTTGAACACTCTCTTAACCACATTCCAATGCACCCATCTAGGATTAGCCATAAAATAGCTAAGGACTCTCATTGCCTGGGTAATGTTTGGTCTCGTACACACCATCGCATACATCAAACTGCAAATTGCACTTGCATATGGTACTTTGGTCATGTCCTCCATCTCAATAGGAGACTTTGAATAATCATTCATAGAAATCTTCATCTCTTGCACACAAGAACAAATAACTGTCTACAATCTACCATGTTGAATCTCTCCAACACGGAGTTCACATACTTGATCTAACTTAACCAAAGCTTTTTGTTAGCTCTGTCTCTCATGATTTCCATTCCCAGAATGTACCTAGTTGTACCTAGGGCTTTCATCTCAAACTATACTGACAACTGAAGCTTCACGTTTGAAATCATACTTTTACCATTCCCAATAAACAAAATATCATCTACGTATAGGACAATAATGAGAATGCGACCATAATCAATTTTAAAGTATAGACAATGGTCAGATTTAAATCTCTGAAATCCCAATGACAACACATATGTATCAAACTTCTAATACCACATTCTAGGAGAGTGTTTCAAACCATAAAAAGACTTCTTTAGTTTGCAAACCAAATTTTCTTTACCTTTTTGAATGAAATGCTTTGGTTGTGACATGTAAATCTCTTCCTCCAAATCACCATGAAGGAATGTTGTCTTCACATCCATTTGTTCCACTTCTAAATCGTATGTTGTTGAAAGTGACAAAAAAATTCAGATAGATGTTAATGTCACTACAGGAGATAATATCTCCCCATAATCAATTCCCTCCACCTGAGAAAACCCCTTAGCGACCAACTGTTCCTTATACTTCTCAACACTACCATCAAGACCAAACTTTTTCTTGAAAACCCATTTATAACCAACAGGTCTACGTCATCTAGTAGGCACAGGTACCATATCCCAAGTCTTGTTTTTCTTTAATGAAGCCATCTCCTCATCCATGTCTTGCATCTAGGAATCTGAATCATGCATACCCAATGCCTCTCTAATCGTCCCAGGCTCATCAATGTTAGTAATCAAGGAAAAAATGCAATTGGAATTCAATAATGAATAACCAAACCTTTCAGGTTGTTGCCTAACTCTTGTAGACATCCTCAAAGGCTAAGGTTGAGGCTCTCCTTCTTCTTCAGAAATTTCAGAGCTACTTGATCTCTCTTCATCATTAGGTCCAACAGGAGTATGTAGTTCTTCTTTCTTCGGAGTAGATGGAATCTGAACTACCTCCTTATTTTGTTTCTCCTCTTTCTTTGGTTGTAGCTCAACAATAGAAGGTTTCATCTCTCTGAAGATCACACTTCTGCTATAGAGAACCTTCTGAGATAATGGATCCCAAAGCTTGTACCCTTTCACCCTAACACCATAGTTGATAAAGATACACTTAACAACCTTATTCTCCAACTTAAACATCTTCTCAATCAGAACATGAGCGTAAGCTTCACAACCAAATACTCTGACATGTCTCATTGAAGGATTTTTACTAGACCATGCCTCCATGGGTGTCTTTCCAAAAAGAGTTGATGTAGAAGATCTATTGATCAAATAACATGCAATGGCTACCACTTCAACCCAAAGTTTATGTTCAAGGCTTGCACCACTTAGCATACTCCTAGCCATCTCCACCAACATTATGTTCATCCTCTATGCAGCTCTATTTTGTTGTGGAGTGTAAGGAGTTGTCTTATGTCTCTCAATCACATGCTCTTTACAAAACTTGTCAAAATCTATGGAACAAAACTCACTACCATTATCAGTCCTCAAACACTTAATCTTTTTGCTAGTCTAATTTTCTACCAAGGCCTTAAACTCCTTAAACTGCCTAAAGACTTCAGCTTTACTTCTGAGGAAATAAACGAATCTCCTATTGTAATCATCTATAAAAGAAATAAAATATACATATTTTGATAATGAAGGAACATTTATAGGACCAAAAACATTTGAATGAACATAGTCCAAAACCCTAGAAGACTTATGAGAACTAAAGTAAAAAGAAACGCAATGTTTTTTTCCATATACACAATGTTCACAAAAATTGAATTGGAGATTACAATCATCAAGGCCTCAATAAGGCTCTTATTTTTCAGGGTTCTAAGACCCTTCTCATCAATGTGACCAAGTCGTTGGTGCCATAACATTGTCTTCTCTGCACGAAGCTTCATTTCCATGGAATGAGCACCCTTAGGTAACCAAAATGCATGACCATCGGATGTAGTTGCAACATGCTTCTTCTCTGCATGATCTGATGATGAGGATGAAGAATCCAAAGATCTCTTCTACAATACATCAAAAGAACTATTGCACTATACAGTGCATGCATCAAGCTGAAATAAAGTGCCAATACAAACACCCTTAGCCAACACCATAGCCCCTCTAGTCATCTTACATCCTCCACTAGAGAAAACAACTTGCACTCCCGAATCATTCAATTTACTTACAAAAAGCAAGTTTCATGACAAACCCGGGATATGCAAGACACCATCAATCCCCTTCACTCTTCCATCAGGAAATCTAATTTTTACTCTTCCATGGCCAACAATCTTCAGGTGAGATTCATCACCTATGTACACCTCTTTGCCATTGTACTCCTCATACTTCGAGAACCAATATCTATGAGAAGTCATGTGAAAGGATGCACCCGAATCTATTGACCACACATCATTCAATGCATGAGTTACCAAGGCTGCAATAAATGCTTCTCCATCATCTTGAGATGATTTCTCAGATTCAGAATCAAAGAAAGACTTGTTTTTCTTCTTCTTCTCCTTCTTGCAATCTTTCCAAATGTGACCAGTTTCACCACAGTTCCAACATTTTTCTTTGGACTTCTTACTAGGAGACTTAGATCTCCTTAGAGACTTTGACTTAGATTTCTTATCTTTATTTTTGCCTCTCTCCTTTGGTCTACCACGAACTGCAAGGACCTCCTGGGCCATCTAAAAAGACTTCCTTCACATCTCTTCAAATAATAATGAGGCAACAACCTCATCCATCTTGAAGGTGGGAGTAGTGCTTCTAATAGTCATTACCTGGTGAGCCCAAGCATCCTGCAATGAACACAAAAGAAGAATGCAACGGTCTTGTTCATCAATCTTGTCTCCAACAAAACCCAGTTGAGAAACCAACATGTTAAAAGAGTTAAAGTGGTCTGCAATGGATCCTCCATCTTCCATTTTTAAATAATGCATCTTCGTTCTTAGGAAAAGCTTTTTTACCAGGGATTTAGCTTGATAGACATCGCCAAACTTCATCCACAAAGAAGCAAATTTTTTCTCTTCATGGAAATTCAAGAGGACATAATCAGCCAAACAAAATCTAATAAGACCCTTGGCTTTCTTATGCATGAGATCCCAATCCTCTCGTTTCATGCCTTGTGGCATGGTTCAAAAAATTGCAAGCCATAGACCACTGTTTACAAGCATGTCTTTCATTTTGAGTTTCCAAAGTTCAAAACTACCATCGTTAAACTTTTCCATCTCAATCCTCCCATATGTGATTGCCATCTCTTTCCTGCAACAAGGTAATGAAAAACACACTTCTGCAAAACTCCCATTGAAACAAAGATCAGCTAAAAAAACCCTTCTAACCCAACAAGGGAACCAAGGCTGGCCAAGCTTTGATACCAACTGAAAGGAAGTCAGGTGAGCAGAAATAGCTTCCTACACTAATCTAAGTAGAGGAGAGTTACAAAATTTCATTTTAACACCTTTAAACAGTTACAACAAGAGGTGCACATAAAGAATAAATGAATAGAACAACAAGTACACATAAACTAACATACACCAGATATACATGGGGAAAACCCTTTCAAGTAAAAAACCCCACCCTCCAAAAGCACATTACTTCTATATTACTTCAAAAAAAGTTACAATACAGCCCAAGTACAAAGCTTCTACACAAGTGCTTCATCACAAACACCTATTGTGGAGCTAACCCGGTAGCACTTCATTACCTGCAAACAAACTATGCATTCTGCAATGCAAAGCACTCATTTTATAGAGAGATACAAGCTTTAAGAAGCATCTAGAAGGAGAGGGGCATCCAAATCCACATGGTACAATATCCCACACCATAGGCATGTATTTGGACACATGTACAATATTCCCTTACACCCCTTACAATGGTCAAACATGCAAATATTCCTTCCTCAAGCTGGGGCACCTGGAATATGCTAAAAATAGCTTATGATAGATGCCTTACACATCTTACAGAGTTATCATAGAATCTATCATAGCTGACAGCACTTACAGTTGTAAGAGAATATGTCATAACTGACTAAAAATAGTTGATTCTCTTACATCCTGTCATAACCCAACTTAGGCGTCAATTTTTTTCCATGCATTCAAAGATGCCTTATGACTTGTCATGTAATCTATCATATGTCATAGATTCCAAAGTGGGATGCCTATGTCCACTTGGGATGATTATGTGGCATCTAGTCACTTTCAACAGGGATGCCATCCAGCCGGTGGGTTCCAATTTGTGACATGACACCATAGGAAATTAAATAATACAAATAAATACATCAAATTAAATCAATATTAGGACTCTAAGGTTGAGACACCTTAATCCCAACACATATGATATAGAGTCACCTTAGTTCCTCATACCCTAGTGCATAGTATCTAATGCTATATCAAATTGAGTGCTCAGTACATGTTAGTTTATTTATTGCATTCCAAATCCCCCTATCCCGTCCCCCAACCACTCACTTATCTCCCTTCCCCAACTTTTTTTCTCCTAACTAACCTAGGTCCCTATGAGACCACCTTTTGAACTTACAAGGTCGCTTATTCTACTATGGGGATGCCTTTTTTACAAGATGCACCAAACCCCTACAATACTACCTTGTTTCTTACGAGGATTTCTATTCTCATACGAGACCACCTATTCTCATGTCAGGCCACCTAATCACCCTTAAATGCTCTTTTTCCCATATTTTTATCACTCCACATAATCATTGATTTCATGTGCACATGAATCCTTGTCCATATTTCTTCTTCTCTCCTCTCACTTATCACTTGCAACCATCATATGAGTCTTTCCATTCCTTATCCATTTGATTCATTTTAGCCTAACATAGAATTGTTAGTCTAAGCATCTTTTCGTCCATCCTAATCATTCATTATCCCTTTACTCCTTTTAGGATCATATAGATTTTTTAGTGTAATCCTCTTTTCCTCTATCATCTCCATCCATTTCATCAATCCCATTGCTCCTAACAATGCCAAATCGCAAGCAAATCCTAATCCATGCAACCAATCAAAATCATCCAATCAAATATTTAGTCTTGTACCTAACTTTGTTGCAAGCCTTGATCCTAATCCAATCATCATCGAGATGTATTCTTCCCAATCCTTATGTTTTTTGGGATATATCGTTCCCACATCAACAACTTTATCAATCACCAATCAATCTTGGCTTTTCAGCTTGTCCAAGGCAACACCATATTTGTCCTTGAATCCTTTTGTGTGTGCTTTCTTGCTTTCCATCTCTTCCTTCCATTATCTCTTCCTCGTCACATCCTTTTATTCATCATCTTCCTCCTTTATCTTGCATCATCTCATCCATTTTGAGAACACACCCTATTCTCCCAAACCTGCATATCCTCTTGAGGGGGCATCCCTAGTCCTCATCTTCACTCTCATCATCTTTCTTCCTAGTTACTCCTTTGAATGAATGGGGCATCTTCCCAAATCTAACCATCTTCTTCCAAACGTTGTGTTTTACTTATTTGAAATGATGATGCTTCATAACACCATCTCAAAGAGGGGCAAAAATTGACCATTTCCATTTGGTCAATTTATCCCTAATTTGTTTGTTCTCGATCACATATATTAATTAAATAAAATCTTATTTATTAAAGTAATATTCCATATTTAATCTTGTGTTCATCCAATCTCCATTGTTTATATTAATTAAATAATATTTTGTTATTTAATTAATATTCTCTATTTTTCTTTATTTTCCTAAGTCTGAACCTAAAATAATTCATTTTAATTATTTATTTACAACTATTCTACTTTACCCCTTCCCTCTCATAATTTAAATAAATAACTTATATTTATTTAATTTTCTCCCTCACATGTCACATCCTCCAACTCTCCCTTGGCCTTTAATCCTAATCCTAATTACCCACCTACTCCCCTCCCTAAACACTTGCACATTCTTAATCCATGATTAGGAAAGGCTAACCCTCTTTCCATTTATTGCTCACCCTCTTTATCCTCTAATCTTAAAGGCTTTCCTCTTTTGGGAAGGAACCCCACATGGGTCCCTATCTCAAAAGTACATTCAAGGTATTTAATAAGACTTTTTAGTTCTTTTATTCCTCTCACCTCACCCCCTTTCGAGTGTGAGGACAAACATTGTCTTTATGGCAAGATCCTCCCCATACTCTAAAGTATCCTGACAAGTACCATCTCCCTCTCAAGCCACCATAATCTCATGGCTTGAGAAATCAAATTCAATTCTAGCCATTGATTTCTTCTTATCAAAAATCTATAAATCCAATCCCAACCCAAACAATTTTATGACACCTTGTCATAAATTATGTTGAAGGATTTGTGAGTACACATCAAAAATCATCAAAGGACATAACCATTTATGCAACTAGGTTATCTAACATGAAAATATTTGTTTAATTTTGTACTTTATTTGATTTTCTAATGGCCTAATTGAATGGTTGTTTGATTGTTGTGTTGATCAATTTATATATGTAAATTGCTTATTTATAGGAAAATTTCCTCACACAGATATACTATCTCCTATAGAATGCTCTAAAGAGGCACCTTAAAAAGCTCTCTTAAAAAGTGTTGATATAATAATATTTTAAAATTTAGTAAATGTAAAAAATGAAGTAGTGAGCTATAAATATAAAATGAACCCTTTACTTCATGTCCCCATGTGGCTGCTTAATCTCATGCATAAATTTTATTTTTGGGAAAGGATAATTTGGAATCTTTTCCTATTTTAATGGAGCAGCTATTGTTTAGGAATTGAAAATAAGCTGTGGAAAAAGAGGGGGGCTGGAAATAAGCAGCAACTGCATATTTCTAAAAATCCACGTGGCTCCACAAATTTTTTTCCCTCTTTTTTAATATTTGATTTTGTTTTTGTTTTTCTAATTTTTTGTTGTACAAATTATTATTAATACTATTAATACAAATTTAAGTTGGAAGGAAAAAGTGGAGGCAAATGAAAAGGGAGGGAAAGAAATTTATGAAGCCATCTAACTTATTTTTTATTCCTAAAGAGTAGCTGCTCCACTAAAAAAAAATTGTGCTACGAGATTAATTGGAATTTTTTAGAGAAAAATAGGAGCCCCTACCTTTTATGAATGAATATTTCAATTGGTGAAATTGGGGTGGGGCTAGAAATTGCCCCTAAAACTTAGGAGTTTTTTATGCCACTTGTCTCTCATCTAAAATTTTAAATTCTTATTAGAAAATAAAAATGAGAGAATTTTGATTTATTTATTATTTTTATCAAAATTCATTTCTTAAATTCTGGAGCTTAAAATTTTAAGCAGAATTACAAGATTAAACCCATGAGATCATGAATTTTAAAATATTCCTTCAAAAATTAAGCAGCATACAATAAGATTTTTAAGGAAACCCCCCTCCATAAGAGCTTACCCTAATTTCATCCTAAAAAATTTAATTAGACTAAAAGCGTTATACAATGAAAGCAACAAAAGAATATTCGTAAACTTTTTGAAGCTTCATTGAAAATGACAGGCAAGTGGAAGTATGTGCTGCTTAAGAATAACAAACACATAAAATGATTTTTTTTTTTTCTATTTTTTTAAAAAATTTAAATTAAAAACTTCTCAATAAATAGTTTTTAATTTCAATATTTTTTGAAGATATGTATACTTAAATAGTTTTTTCATATATTATTAATTAATATATATATAAATAGTAAAAATAATTTATATATATAATTAGTTTTTCATATATTTTATTAATTAATATTATACAAAACAACGTTAAGTATTGATAACTTTCAACGTTCTTTATATATATTATTAATTAATATATATATACTAGTTATTTATTCAAATGAAGATTAGGCATTCTACTTGTCAGTACTCAACCCCTCATAGAAACTTCTGAACCAACTTGCACAAAATAACAGACGTTTATTATAAACCGTTACGAAAGGACGTGTGATTTTGCATCTACCATCTTAAATCCATCCAAATCCAATCCGATCGATTTCTATATATACCAGTTTCCTTTTGTTTTGTTAATTACCTGATTTTTGGGGTATCTTTTATTTTTCTGCAAACAAAATCTTGGGGTATTCTATTCTTTTGCTGCAAACAAATTCGAAACTATGTTTTTTTGGCCTGGCCTGGCCTGTCTCTGTCCGATCAAAAAATATTATTTTGCGTGCGCATTTCATCCCATTTTGTGTTTGTTTTCAAATTAGCACACACCATGAATTCATCTTTAAGTTGTGTTTTGGATTAGATTTCAAATAATTTGCGCCACACCCAAGACCAGGTCCCTTGGGATTTTTTTTAACAGAGTTGTATTTTGTGAGGTTGCAAACAAATAAGGTCACGCCCAAGGCTCGGGGTTTTTGAAGAGAATGCTGATTAATTGGTATAAGGTCATTTAATATTTAATTCTTTAATCCTTATTTGTAACATGAGTCCAGGGTTTGTTTTGTTGCGGGAAACCCCAGAATTGGAATTAAATGACAGGGAATAAAATGTGATCTATGAAAAAATGGCTTAAGTTTTTTGTGGACCTGGAGGCTGATATATGTAGTGTGGTTGAAAATGCAATCCTTGTTACAGCCTCTGATTGCCCTGATGAATTAAGGAAGAGGAGAGATAAGATCGCTGAGAGGTTTTACACATCTACATCTCGTAGGTGCTGATGCTGATGGTACTCAATCTGAGGATCATATTGATGACGGTGAAAATGAAGATGATATGGTATTTATAGGAGTTCCAATAATAATAAGCTTGCCAGCAATACTGATGATGCAGACAGGAATAGGGTCAGAAATTACAGCCATGTTAAGGCTGAAGTTCTGAGAGAAGAAATCAAGGAAGAATCACAAATTCTCAGAGAGGTATTTGAATTTTCTTTATCTCTGGTCATTTTAAATTTTTGTAAATGAAAATGGGTGCTGCTAATATATATGAACCAAAATAAATTTTCATTATCTTCAGCTCATTATAAATTATTTGTATTGAAGATAGTGTTTGCTCATGTCTCTCAAGAACCACATTTTTTCTTACAGTCAGATAGCCAAGAAAGAGTTCTGGATAATAATCTCCGGAAAGATAAGGAGGAACATTCTGATCTTATCATATTGACACCTACATGTACCTCTATTATTTTGCAAGAAGAAGAGCATCCATAATATCTGCTGAGCAAGTCATTGACTAGACTGGGGTCGATGCCATTATTTGTTGAATCCTAAAGGTATATGTCTTAGGACAAGCAAGTACTTCCTTTAACGTCTTATTTAGGGCTACTTAAACATTTGGTCTGTAGACGTTGTATTTTATCTTGTGTATTTGTTCCTATAGAAAATTCACTTCTTCATGTTCTTGCTCTGCCTTGGTGGTAATGTATATGATGCTCTGGACTTTTATTGCGTACTTTTCTTTTGTCCCTGTGGCCATTCTTAGCTACATGTGGACATTAATGCTAGTTTTAGTTTACCTTATCTGTAATGAAGACTGGTTAGAATCATAACATGGTTTGATGTTAGACATTTCTCTTGGTTAAAATCGGTTGCGGAAGCACAAGTCAAAAACAATTTGCTTTATGGCGAAGAGGCTTGTCAGATAAATCAAGACTTGCCCTGCGGAAAATTTTGTGACCTTTTTGGTTCATGCAAGACTTGAAAAGTCATTCTAGTTAAATGTTGAATCTATGGGTGAATTCCAACTTTTTCTTATGCACAAATCAATTCCTCTTGTTGCAAGTTCTCTTATTTACTGTAACCGTAGAAACTGACCCTGAAAGTCTGAAACAGATGGAAGCATATTTGAGTTTCATAACAGCTTTATGAATGTTTGCCATGCACTTATTGCTTTTATATTTTGCCCTAAAGAAGCTGAAAAGATCTTGTTCTTAAATGTAGGAAATAATGGAGAATTTAGGGATTAATTATAACTTTTTTTTAATTATGATATTGCTATCAGGATTCAACCATGTAGTTTTACTAGTCAAATTCATTAACCCATGTTTCATGAGTAGTGGTTCACAAGAACCCATCTCTTATGATAGTGAATGGTCCACTTAGCATTCATTGCATCTAGGTGATGCTCACAGAGGTGAAGCATTGGGACTTTCCGAGACTACTCCAGCTCAAGCACGCTTAACCACGGAGTTTTCCTCAAGGTTAAGCCCACTTACCTCATGTCCCCATGCGGCTGCTTAGCTTATTTTGGTTAGCAGCCACTGCTCAACTTATTTAGGAGTTAGCTCAAGCACGCTTAACCACGGAGTTTTCCTCAAGGTTAAGCCCACTTACCTCATGTCCCCATGTGGCTGCTTAGCTTGGATTTTTAGAAATATGCAGTTGCTGCTTATTTCCAACAACCCCCCCCCCCCCCGCCCCTCTTTTTTCACAGCTTATTTTCAATACCTAAACAGTAGCTGCTCCATTAAAATAGGAAAAGATTCCAAATTATCCTTTCCCACAAATAAAATTTATGCATGGGAACACCCCTGCTGCTTAAATTTAAGCAGAAAATAGAGTTAAGCAGCCACATGGGGACATGAGGTCAGCCTTGCAATGAGTGCTAAGTGGGCTTAACCTTGGGGAAAACTTTGTGGTTAAACGTGCTTGAGCTGGAGTAGTACTGGGATGGGTGACCTCCCAGGAAGGCCCAATGCTTCACCTATCTGAGCATCACCCAAATCCAATGAGTGCTAAGTTCACTATCATGAGAGATGGGTTCTCCTGAACCGCTACTCATGAAACAAGGGTCAATGAGTTTGACTCATAAAACTACATGGTTGAATCCTGATAGCAATATCATAATTTGACATGCTGTGGAAAATACCTCCTATTTATCAACTTTCTTTAATGCCAAAGGCCAAACATAAGATGCTTGATTTTAGTGGCAATTTTTATGCTCATTGTTCTACCTTTTTTAAGACGCTTACCATGACTTTATTGCTACTTGTATGGTGTATTGCAGTAGCTGGAAAGAACTCACAGATAAATGGATGAAAACTGTTGGAAATGTTGCTGTAGCTGCAAAAGCAGGTGTCCTCTCATGTTGGATCAAACTACTAATTTTTCCACATATTTTCTCCTTTCATTCTTTTGGTAGGCTTTATTAAAGACAACTTCTATAACATGCATAACCTTTTGTATTTGCAGGAACATCTAAACTCTGTTTCACCAGCAACTGCTGATGATGAGAATCGATTCCCTTCCCAGGATGTTTCTCGCTACATAGACCACTTCAATAGAAATATTCCAGGTAGTACAAACATGAATGCTAACTGGATTTTTGTACCATGCTATGGCAAAATATATGTTGCTTTGGCAAGCACACTAAGGGATGTAAAACGTTTCTGTTCCTTTGTGAGATATATTTGTACCTTAGAATGTTTAGATTGATAACTGTCTTTTTATTATCTGAGTTTATTAATATTGGTATTGATAGACATGATATTTATTGCATGTAATTGGATTAAAGTTCATTGATGGGATGATGGTAGTTCATTTTCCACATTTTTATTGTGTTTGTTTTTATTGTATTGTCACAGATTCTAAATATTCCAGTGTCTTTCCTCTGTTCCTTTATGTTGATTTGCTATCTCTGTTATTGGTTTTAAAATTAATGTGGCCATTCGCATTCCTGAAAGATCAAACAACTGAGAATGATGATGTGAAAAGGATGAAAAGGATCTGACAGTGCAAGACGTGCTTAAAAGAAAACAACCAGGTTAAGTGAAAAGGGATGTCAGTCACTATAGCAAGCAAGAAACTGCAACAAATAAAACAAAAAATGCGAGTTTAAGAAGGGATGCTCAAGTTCAGTCAGATACGGATCATCAAGGAAATCCAGTGAGAGTGCAAACTGCATGGTTTCCAGTTCTGGTCTTGGGAGACTATCAATTGTAAGCCAGCAATATAAGTCCTATGCAGAGAAGTTGCTGCAAAAGTTCAATTTCAACAAGCAGCAGATCAATTCTAGCTTCCTTCCCTACATATAAGCAAACTTAAACTTGTAAAGTAAAAAGGAATTGAAGATTAAAATCATGGGGAATGGTGCTATTGATAAACCATTACAAATTTTAATGCCAACATTGATTGCATTTATTTAGTAAATTTTAAGCACAAACGATGTACCATTGTTCTTTTTTGGAGCTAGATTTATGAAATCAACGTATTTTTTGAAGTCATGCTTGTAATTTCTGCAGAAATAACTCTCCTGATGATAAATCTGTAAGAGTGAGGATTGAAGCAGCAAAGAGAAGGGCTCGAGAAGGGTACCAACATGCAGAAATGGGTTTGTATTTTGATGTTTGGATGCATTGTTGTTTTTGTTTCTGAAACACTTAAATTATGAAGTGGGTGACAACCCATGAACCCAGTGAGTGACCTGATGAACTAATAATTCTTTTGCAGCCAAGAAGCAATGCACATTCAATTAATGGAATTGGAATACTTACCCAAACAGGGCCATATTAATGTAAGATCATTTCATGGTAAGCCAGTGCCACAGCATCATCTCCAGGGATGAATAATCATAGTGACGCCCTATTATACCATCAAGTAGTTAAGGCAGCCCCAAAAGCATCTGTCATTACATAATGATTTTCTGGAATAACCTGAGCTACTCATTAAAAATGGGTAACTGATGCACAGGGATGATGCTGGTCAATTTTGATTGCCTAGTTTTCTGGATTATCTGAAGATTGAAGCAGCAAAGAGAAGGCTTCAAGAAGGGTACCAACAAGCAGAAAAGGGTTTGTATTTTGATGTTGGATTCATTCTTTTTTTTTTTTTTCCAAAACATTTAAATGATTAAGTGGGTAACAACCCATCAATCTAGTGACCTAATGATTTAGTAATGCTTTTCCAGACAATAAGCAATGCACAGTTCAAGCAATGGAATTACAGGACCTATCCAAATAGGGCGATAATCATGTAAGACCATTTCATTTCCAGACAATAAGCAATGCACAGTTCAAGCAATGGAATTACGGGACCTATCCAAATAGGGCGATAATCACGGAAGACCATTTCATGGTCAGCCAATGCCACAGCATCATCAAGCAGTTGAGGCAGCCCTTGGATAGGCATAAGTATCTATGATTACCTGATCATTATCTGGGATAACTTGAGTTATTTATTTAGAAAGAACAAATGATGCACAGGGATGGTGGCGGCTAATGAATGCCTAGTTTTCTGGGTTGTCTACATGTATAGAAAAATATACTCATACTGCCAAATGTTACGCTGTCGAAGGGTCAGAGATTGATGTGTAAAAGCTGAGTTGTTTGGGGTCCCTCTTTTGTTTCCTATTTTTTTCTCCAGTATTCAAAATCAGATGACAAGAACTGAAAATTTTACCTCACCCCTACTTGCAAGAATGTCTTTGATCCTGAAGTCCTCTGAGAATTCGGGATTATTCCTCAATTTCTTCTGTCAGAGCTTGAGCCTCATCATAGCTGTAATTACTGACCCTATTCCTGTCTGCATTATTAGCACTGCTGGTGATATTATTATTAGAACTTTTATCAGTATCAGCATCATATTCATTTTCACCATTATGAATATGATCTTCAGGTTGACTGACAGCAGTATCATATTCACAGCACCTGAGCGACCTAGATGTGTAAATCCTCTCAGCGATCTTATTTCTTCTTCTAAATTCATTAGGGCAATCAGAGGCCGCAACAAGGATTGCATATTCAATCACACTGCATATATCAGCCTCCTTGTCCTCAAAAAAATCTGCCATTTTTCCCTGGATCCCATTTTACGCACTATTATTTAACCTCAATTTTGGGGCCTGCTCACAACAAAACAACCCCTGGATTCATGTTACGGATAGGATTAAAGATACTGGTTCGAAAATTCGTGAAGATCAGGACCAGGGTAGTAGGTGTGCTAATTTTCTTTTTATAAAATCAATAAAGTCCTCGAAGAAACTTCAATGATCTGGCTTTGGGTATTATTGAAATCAAAAAGCAACACAAAATGGGAAGAAACCCATAACTCAAATTATTTTTTTGTATTGGACAGGACAGGCTAAAAAATAATAGTTTTGATTTTGTTTGCAGCCCAAAAACAGAATACCTAAAAAACTCAGTAATGGAGACAACAAAAGGATATAGATTTGAGGGTATTGTAAATTTTATTTTGTACCAATCTTCTTTAATTCCAATTTTACAAAATTAGTGAATTGGGAGCCGAGAAAAGGCCTTTTATGTAACCAAAAAAAATTTGTTACAACAAAGATGAAAATTTCAAGCTAAAAAATTGGCGGGTTAATATGGAATTTGGCAACAGTAGAGGAAAAGAAATCTCTGAATTTCATGGTATGTATCAGGTAGCCATGCCAACCGTAAAATCTACAGCTCCTGTTAGACAGGTCGAAAGCTGCGCACAACTTTCAAAAACAAATATAGCGGTTTTCTGAATTAGCTGTTCTTTGTCAAAGGGAATATAAGTCGGTTTCAATTTTTTTTATTGGCCTAATAGACTAGGTTATTTTCTTATGAATAAAGATGAATCTTTATATAGTTCTGTTTAAGGCAGAATATAATGCATCCATTGTATGCAATTTTTTTAACTGATAGCGAGAGTCCAACCAATGAACATGTAGAATTAAAAACTTGACCAACAATTTTATATAGTCTATTTTTAATTTAAATATTAAGGTAGAGATTTAAAAAAATACATGTTTATGTTACAAAATGACAGTGAATTTTTTTGGTTTTCCTTCCTTTCTTATATGAATATTTTTTTGTTAGATGCCCCTATATGTGGCTCCAACAAGCATATTTGTTATATGATATTTATAGAACCTTTTTTCTTACCATAAAATGAATATTCAAGATAATGTGCACTTGTATAGATTTTTTCTTTTATGGATTTTCACATACATGTTAAAAATATGAAATCTAAATTTCTTGTAAGCAATGCCTTTAAATATGGATCATCAAGTAAGCATAATTTATATTATTGTAATGTGTGGTGATAAGAAGAAAAATATGAACCAATGGCAAATACTTATTTTTTTCCTTCTTTCAAACCAAATGGTCTTAAATCAATGAGATACTTTTAAATCACTCTCCTATATACCGCCTTTGAGTGTAAGCATAAGTGGTGATGTTGAGTTGATGTCACCATGGTGAATGGAGAAGTTGTGAAGACAACCCTTCTAAGCTTGATGGAAAATGCTTGATTGATTAAGCTAGTAATAGTTGTGAAGTGAAAAAATTGTAGCAACCAAGGGGTACCTACATACCCACTTCCAAATAAGATTGAAGTCACATAGTTCTCCTCATAAGGTTTCTCTCAAAGAACATGCTCCTAGGTTCTTGTACCCAAGGTTTCTCTAGGGGGTGAAGTATGTCACTGTGATTCTTATGTGTTTGTGAAATTCAACTCTAGACCTAGAGGGCTCTATGTATGTGTCTTATATTATGATGCATATTCTTGTTTCCTTCTCTCATCCCTTGTCTATAGTCCTATTTTGTATTCCCTATTTATCGTTGTGTATATTCATGCATTTTTATTTGTTGTGATATTGTTAGGATTGTTGCACCATTATCACATTGCAACCCCTCGTAGTGTCTATACAACATCTATTATTTTATTTCCCCCTCTCTAAACTATTGTTCAATGTGTCCTAGTTATTTAATGTAAAGTATGAGGTGGAAATTTATGAATAACCCTTTTATAGAAAGTATACCCTCATGAATTCTCATGTTATTAATGCACAATTACAAAAAAATCTCCCTTAAACATGCAATGTCATTCCATGCAGCTAATACCTAAATATTCATCACCTCATTTAAGTGATGTAATCAATTACATGAGGAAATATGTCTTCCCATCCCAAACCCTTAGCTTAGAATTGTTTTTGGCACTTTTTTCAAATGTTTTTTGGATGCAATTTTCCTCATTTAGTGTGTTCATTTATGAAACCCTAGATTCCATGCCTTGGTATTATAGTTACATTATCATTTCTTTTTCAAACATATCATTGTTCAAATTCTACAAGGTATAGTTTATTGAGAAAATGTTTGTCACCTTCCCAAGGAAAACCTCATTCCTCATTACTTATATTTCCAGCTTATAAGCCACATTTGAATCTATAGCCTATATAGGAAGATCTCCCTCCCCTACCTCTTTGTTAACTACATCGATAAGGGAGAGTAGAATGAAAAATTAGAACACGTTTCATTTAGAGGATTGTAAGGGAAACCTTCAAGCCCCATTTAGGCTAGAAACTATAGAGAAAATAAAATATAAAAACTTAAACCCCATGTGGTTAACCTACTCAAAAAAATTCAAAACCCTAAAGTCTCGTCCAATCCCTACAAAATTTAAAATTCCACCTTCAACATAGTTAATCAAGATAAAAAAAAAATACATGAGAAGCTATCCTTAACTTGACTTATAAAAACAACAAAAATAAGTCATCTAGCCCATTTACCTTAAGTGTTTTTGGACTTTTAAACTCATTGAAGTGCTTCCTAAGTGAGTACACCTTATGTTAGAGCTAGTATAATTGTGTGTAAATAAATTATACAAGTATCATCCTAAGAATTTCATGTTTTTTTCCTTAACCCTAAGAGGAATTTATTGTAGACTTGAGGAATCCATCCATGTTGATTTTTGAATATTACATTTAAATTCATAGTAGCCTATCAAGGTTGTGAAGTTGGAATAATTCTTTGAGGAAAAATAAAAACTATTGACAAGGATTTTAGGGGAAAATTTCTTGTTCAATCAATTGACCCCATGAATCCCCTTTCCCTATGACCTCTAACATGTTGAATGAACCCTTCCAATAGGCCCTTATCACTCTTTTGCACATCTAAGGAAAAGATGATGATCAAGAATGATGTTGGCACCATTTATTAGTCATATACATGATTAATCATGTTCAATTTCTATAAAACTTTAATGTGGCATAGGAAGTTGTCTTCCCTGTGACTTAAAAACTCCAGAACATCATAATGCTAATAAAAAAAAATTAATGCATATATTGGTTATCAAGAATATGTACATTATAGGGTTCCATTGAAAACGATTGATGGAGTGTTACTTAATACATTGGATATTGTAGACATCTAAATTTGACCACTTCTATATGGTCAAAATCGTCTACTCTATTCATCTATTTCATTAATAGTGATTAAATAATTTATTTAATCATTATTTCATTTTCTGTCTAAGGTTCCTAAAGTATGTAATTAAATAAATTAAATACTTTACCTTACCCCTTTTCTTCTCTAAATTAAATAAATATGACAAATTATTTAATTTAGTCTTTTAACCCATTTGAATTAAAACCAAATTTTAATTCCCCTTTTTCTCTCTCCTTGTCACATTCTCCATAACCCTCTCCTAATCCGAATTAAATTAATTAATCTGTGATTAGAATGTGCACCACTTAATCAAGATTAAGTGTCACATCCTCCATAATCTCCCACTTGTCTCTAATTTCTCATTAATTACCTTAATCATGTGTTTGCACAACCTTAATCAAAATCATTAGCCACATTTGGTTTACCTTTTCTGGTCAACCTTCCCACTTACCATTTTTAGCCTGGACTCTCTTCCCCATGTAAATTTTTAATTCACATTTATTTGCCCAAGGTTCCTCTCTTCCCCATATGAATTTTTAATTCACTTTTATCTTTCCAAGGTCTTCCCCATCCCCCATGCAAGATTCTAGAAGTCTTGACTTGTCACTTCATATGTGTCAAGGGCTTCTAGAATCTTGGACTTGTCACATCACCCACATGTGACAAATCTCCAGCTTTTTGGAGACCCTCTCTTATCCACTAAATTATTTCAATCATTGTGAATTTTTAATTCACTTTTATTCCTCCAAGGAATCTTCTCATCCTTCAAGATCCACCTCATATACTTCCCTTCCACCTCATTTCCACATCACTCCACCTTAAGACATCTCACACTCCACATGTCAAGATGTGAGGGCTTGTGAGTCCTCAACTCACCATAGCCCTTCATCTTGATCTTGTTGGACCAATCCCAACCGTTGAATTATCTAGAGAATTCAATTTAGCCTATAAATACCCCTTCAATTCTCTCATTTTAAAAAGGATCAAGTCTTTTGCAACAAAACTCTTGCAAATTTGTTATTCAAACTATCATCTATCATAAGCACTTAGCATCATCTTGCATCTTGCATCCACTTCACTTCATTACCATCCAAGGAGCACACAATTCTTGAAGCATCAAAGGGCCAATCAAAGAAGGAGACAACAACATGAAGGTATAACAGTAATCAATTTGTTTATCTTACTTTCATATTTCACCTTTTTTTAGGCTAATCTTATTGAGGTGCCCTATTATTTTGTTACTTCTTTACATTGCATTGTTAGTTTTTCATCTTACATCTCACATTAAGAAGTAGCATTTTATTAGGATCACATTTTTGGCATGCCCGGTGGGACCCACAAAGGGGTCTCTTTTTTTCACGTTTTCTGTTGTTAGCTTGTTTGCAGATTCAGGTCGCAGAGGGACGAACTTGCCCTCTCGGACGTCGCAAAAGGGTGACCTTGCCCTCTGTTTCAGTTGTTTTCTGTAGAGGGGCGAACCTGCCCTTTGCAATTTCTGACTGTTTTTTGCAGAAGGGCGAACCTGCCCTTTGCTGTTTCCGGTTGTTTTCTGCAGAGGGGTGAATCTGCCCTTTAGGCTGTTTTTTGACTGTTTTCTACAAAGGGGCGAATTTTTCCTTGATGTTGTTTTCTGACTGTTTTCTGCAGAGGGGCGAATCTGTTTTCTGGTTGTTTTCTGCAGAGGGGTGAATCTGCCCTTTATGTTGTTTTCTGACTGTTTTCTGCAAAGGGGCGAATTTGCCCTTTAGGCTGTTTTCTGACTGTTTTCTGCATAGGGGCGAATCTGCCTTTTTGGCTGTTTCTGACTGTTTTCTGCAGAGGGGCGACCTTGCCCTTTGTTTCTGACTGTTTTCTGCAGAGGGGCGACCTTGCCCTCTGTTTCTGACTGTTTTCTACAGAGGGGGGGCGACCTTGCCCTCTGTTTCTGACTGTTTTCTGCAGAGGGGCGACCTTGCCCTCTGTTTTTGACTGTTTTCTGCAGAGGGGCAAACCTGCCCTTTGCTGTTTTACTGTTTTCTGCAGAGGGGCGAACCTGCCCTTTGCAGTTTCTGACTGTTTTCTACAGAGGGGCGAACCTGCCCTCTGCTATTTTATTGTTTTCTGCAGAGGGGCGAATCTGCCCTTAACAACACATTTGAGAAGGTAAAAAGGGACATTTTAGCTTTGCTTTTGTTTCTTTCTTTTGCTATTTTGTGCTCTAACCCACTAATCCTATTTGTTGGTGAGTGAAGTCAGATTGCTTGCTGGCATCTTGCGTATTTTTGCTGCGAAATCGTAAAAAGGAAAAAGATAAACAACTAACATTTTCTTGCAGGGCCTTTTTTTTATTCTGATTTTTAAAAGTCTTTCCTTACTGCTTTATCTATTTACTTAGTATAAGTAGGGGAAAGTAATATTTGTTGCCTGTTGTGTCTATTTTATTTATTTTACCCTAAGGGGGCATTAGTTTGTTTTCACCTTCCTCCTTTGCACGTTGTGCGGATCCGAAGGAGGTAGTTGGAAACGATTAGTGTCTTCTTCTTGGCGGGACTTGCTTAGGGATTTCATCACCCCAAGGAACGATTCCAACCATGCGTACCGGCGGGGTATATAAAAGGGGGAGAGCCAAAGCTATACTCCAATCCAGTTGCGTCGTAATTAGCGAAACGTCAAAGCTAGGGTGATACCTAGATAGACATGAAGAGTTGGTCTGAGCCTTTCAGTATCTCGCTGGGGCTCCCGACTCACGCTCGTGACAGACTGGTATTCACAGTTGTGCCTCACGTACCGAGCGTATATCGAGGACTCCCTAGAAACCTTATTTAGCCTAGAGTAAGACCTTTGTCGGCTATACCCGTTAAAACATTAATCATAGGATCGTGCTTGTTCAAAGTGTCTTTCTGTGAAGAACTAGTAAATTTTGATAAGTCAAACTGTCATTAAACCATTTTAAATCCTTACCAAAATCCCTTATCCAAACCAAATTCAAATTTCCACTGTAGAGGGGCGACCTTGCCCTTTGTTTCAGCCATTTTCTGCAAAGGGGCGAATCTGCCCTTTGCTGTTTTAGCCTTTTCCACTGCAAAGGGGCGACCTTGCCCTTTGTTTCAGCCATTTTCCACAGAGGGGCGAATCTGCCCTTTGCTATTTCAGCCTTTTTTACTGCAGAGGGGCGAACTTGCCCCACTGTTTCAGCCTTTTTTGTAAAAGTATGAATACGCCCCCTAAATAGAGAGTTTGATCCGTTTGACCATTTTAAACCTTCGTTCGAATCTCCAAAGCCTCCATTTGACCATTTCATCATCCTAAACACTCATTTGACCAATCCAAACCTTTATTTGGCCATTCCAATCCCCCGTTCACCCCTCCCGACCATCTATCTATCCAATCTGAATATCCGATTACCCGTTCTGAGCGGTCGTTTCCTTGTTCCGAGCGGTCAACATTTTCTGAAAATCAACGTTTCATCGATCAGACTGCATAAGTGTTTTTTAGAACATCATTGGACTCCATATCTATCATCAAATCATCCATCCCAATCATCTAGACTTCGTTTTTGAAATTTTTGATATTTATGCCGAAACTTCTGGAGGCCATAACTTTTGACTCGGATGTGGATTTTGGCTGAAATTTTACGGGTGGTTGCATTATGAGCTGGCATGTGGATTCCCAATGGACTACTACTAAGCCCATTGGATCCTGCTTTGACATGTTTTCAGAGCCTCAAACTTTCATCTTGACCCTCAAAATCACAAATTAGCATTTATTTTTTCCAATTTTTCAGTTTTTGACAAACTGTTTCGTTAATAACTCTGAATGCATGTCTCATATTTCTGATGTGAGTTGGAAATTCATCCTATCTTAGTATTGGGTATTTTTTGGAAAAAACTGGACTCTCAAACGTATGCCTATGAAGTTTCCTAAAATGGCAAAATTTGATAATTTTTGAAAACTGCCAAATTTGGCAAAAATCTGATTGTCAATATCTTACGTCCTCTAGTTGAAACCCATGATCTTGGTTTCAAATCAATCCTATCATATCCTCTGATCCAATCCTAATCTAAGCTCCAATCCATATCTAATCTGAACGTTAATCCCATCATCCTAATCTGAGCTTTTATTCAATCCCAATCTGAGCTTTCATCTAATCCCCATATTAGCTTTCAATCCATCATAGTTCTCTATCCATCATCTATTCTTTCCTTCTAATCTATATCCATCATGAATCTTTATCCCCCTCTCACATGACCAATAATAGTAGTCAAGGGGAATCCCAACTCCGTTGATGACGATAACGAAAATCTTGTTGATCATGAAGATTGTTATATAGATTCCCTTGATGCTATCATTGCTAGCAAGCTCTCTCCAATCACCTCCCAAAATCCAACTACTCCTTTGAACTATCCCACCATGCCTTCATCCACATCTAATAACGGTCCTTACGCTACCCTTGACAAGGGATATCCAACATCCTCACCATTGACATATTCATCATATCCCCCCTCTCAACCTCTATCCTATCCAACATCCACATCCTCTTATCCTCATCATCATCAACAATCCCAATACCTCTACCTTAATCCCACATCCCAATCTTCCCATCCTAATCCAACACCTACACCTTCCTATCACAATCCCCCATCCCAATATTCCTCCTATCCTAATCCACCATCTCAATCCTCTCATCCTAATCTACCATTTGTATCCTCCTATGCCAACCCACCATACATGTCTTCCTATGGTGGTCCACCACCTCAATCTTCCTGTTCTGATCCAACATCCACACCTTCCTATCACAATCCCCCATCCCCATACCCTTACATTAATTCCACATCTCCCCATTCTAATCCTTCATCTACACCTTCCTACTATCACTCCCCATCCCAATCTAATCCAGCATCCACATCTTCCTACATCACTCTCCCTTTCACCGCATTATATCTTAATCCTCCATCTAATCATAATCCTACATCTCCTCCAACCACTCATAGTACTCCATCTAGTCCCATCCACTCATCTAATCATAATCCTCCATATCTTCCTAGTCCTACATCCAATCCCATCCCTTCATCTAATCCTAATCCTCCAACCACTCCTAGTCCTCCATCTAGTCCCATCCCTTCATCTAATCCTAATCCTCCATCTCATCCTAGTCCTACATCCATTTCCATCCCCTCATCTAATCCTAATCCTCCATCTCTTCCTAGTCCTACATCCAATCCCATCCCTTCATCTAATCCTAATCCTCCATCCATTTCCATCCCTTCATCTAATCCTAATCCTCCATCTCTTCCTAGTCCTACATCCAATCCCATCCCTTCATCTAATCCTAATCCTCCATCTCCTCCTAGTCCTATATCCAATCCCATCCGTTCATCTAATCCTTATCCACCAATCCCTAATCCTCCATCCATTCCCATCCCTTCATCTAATCCTCATCCCCCATCTCCTCCTAATCCTACATCCAATCCCATCCCCACGTCTAATCCTAATCCACCAACCCCTAATCCTAATCCTCCATACATTCCCATCACTCTACCTAATCCTACATCCCTTCCAAATTTTGACCAAGGACTCATGCAAGAAGAGACACCATGCCCTCCCACTCTATCATGTACTGTCACTAGTGATGAGGCCCTCCTCCATCCTATACCTATCCCTCCCATCACCGTTCCTGACACTGTCCAAACAGTTGAACCGGTCAAACCCATCGACTCCATTGAAATCCCATCTTCTACTACTAGATCCACCCAATCCATTGAGGACATCCAATCCCTTCCTCCTAGTCCTAATATTCACAAACTTCAATCCAATGACCTCCATGAATCCTCCATCCTCCTATCTCCCCCAATTGAGGAATCCCTCCAACACTCTTCCATCATCATACATCCCATACAAGATGAGTCATGCCAAGAGCTTGGTCCAAAGCGTACAAGCATATCCCCTCCTCCAAATCAAGATCCTACCATCCCATCCACTACATCGCCAGATCATAATCCCCCGTACATCCCATCTCATGATTCCTATCCTCAACCAAGTCATGATCCTATCCTCCCATCCACCCCATCTCAAGATCACACTATCTCCTCCACTCCATCCCATGATCCCCTTTGCATTCAAGATCCAATCACTCCATCTCATGAGCCCTTATCATCCACTGCCATAAATCTAGATCCCATCATACTTCCCAATTCCTCTCATGATCCCTTATCACTCATAACTCTTGATGCGGCTATCCCCTCATCTCCATCGCATGATCCTTCATTGCCATCTAGTCTTACCATCCCAATGCCACTTTTGTATCACCTTGGTAATATTACATGCATCCGTGGTGGTCTTCTTGCAGAAGCAAAACAACGTGTATGCACCACCCTACCTCTTCCACCTACTAATGTGCTCGCATCATGCTTCCAAAAGAATAAACATCCTACCATAGATCACATGCTTGAGAACATGAACTATCAAGGAAAAGGTTTAGGCCTTCATGAGCAAGGTATTTTAGAACCCATCCAATTCAAAGAACATCCAGGCACACATGGTCTCAGATATATCTCCCAAAACCCGCACTCTAAAGATGTTGGTACAACCTTCATACATCCTAAACGATCCTCTTCTAAAGGCGCAAGAGGTACTTCCCAACGTTCTACCAAGACATATGCTGCCATCCCCCCTCCTCCATCATACTACGTAAAAACAACCATCCATCTTCCTCCCTCATCCTCTCAATCCATTTTGGGTCCTTATGTCCCTCCATCCATCATTGCTCATCCTTCATCTACTATGGGTTCCTATAGCCCTCCACCAAACCCCACACATCTTTCATATACACTGTCCATTTTGGGTCCCTATATCCCAAAATCACCCCCTCCATCTTATCCTATTCATCCTTTCATTGATCCAACCCCTCTCCCTCATACACAACATAAACATCCTACATTCATAACTCATAATCAGGATCAACAAAGGAACATACCTACACATTATCCATCTACACATAATCCCTATCACCCTACCTCCATCGCTCCCCATCATCCATCTCCTCGCATATATCCCCTTGCTACTAAAAGCACTTTGGATGCCAAAGCAAAAATGTATAAATCCGCATGTCCACGTAAATCTAAAGCTCCTCATGTCCCCTTCAAAAGACATGTTGAAGAACAGAAAAATCAAGTCCCAAATCCAAATCAATCCAAAAGGCCACAAAGGCCCACCAAAGAAAAAATAAAAACCATGTGGATCCCAAAGAAAAAAGGTGCCATACCTTCACATGAAAAGTCCCTAATGACATCCAAAGTTGCTATTCCCTCACAAAATCATTCACCTCCTCCATCTCCTAAATCTATTTTGGGTCCCTACATCCCAAAAATCACTATCCCAACTCCTCCATTATCACCAGCTTCTCCATCCATTCCTCCACCTATCTTTTCACATCCACCACAAGTGCCAATGTTGGTCCTGAACACCTTCCCCTATCACACCTCCACTCCATCATTCCATCCATACACTTTTCAACCCCCCATCCACTATCCCCCCTATCTCCCCCATCCAATCCCTTTAATCCATCCTCTTGCATAATCCATCCTCTTGCGTAATCCATCCCTGCTACTAAGGTTGTACCAACATCCGCTGGTCACTTTACACATGGGCTCTTATTACCTCATATGGAACTTGCTGCTTGAGTCCTTCATCCATATCCCTATCAACTATCCTCTAAAATCTGCATATCCATCTCCCTATCTTTATCCATCTTCATCCACATCCTACTCCAAAAAAGAGCAAAATTTTTTAAAAAAAAAAAAAAAATAGTAAAGAGAAAATCATTCGTCCAATGGTGAAAACTTGACAAACAAGCGCCTTGGATAAGTACCATGATGAAAACTTGGCAAACAAGCATCATGCGTAAATTCCCCATCTAGTCTCCTTCCATGATTGGGGGCAACATCCACTTACGCATTCCTTTCCTCCATCTCCTGCATCTGCCTATCTTCCGCATCCTATCCATCTTATCCCATTTATCCCACTCCCTCCATCTTCCGTGTGATCTTGATAAATTTTGGGGAAAATCTATATACATGCTTTGGACACCTCTTGGCATATATTCCCATCCATACACTATCATATTCCTTATCCACCTCTCTCTATCTTCCATTGCCCATCTCACTCCCTTATCCACCCATCCTGCTATCCCTCTTTTCTCATCATGCATGACACATCTAGAGTGGTAGCATCTCCTTATTTATGATTGAGTCCTTGAGACATCGTCCATCCATTACTCCAAGTAATCCTTTCCATCTCTCCATCCTGCCCATCCTTACCTCCCCATCCATTTATCCATCTAGTCATCCCTGCCATCTCCCAATCCTTATCTCCATATACTCTCATCCACTCATCCACTAGTCCTTTTCCATCTTTTAATCCTTATCCTCCCATCCATTATCCATCCAATAATCCATTCCATCCCTCAAACTTTGTATCCCTCTATTCACCTATCTTCACATCTTTCTCCTCATCTTTATCCATCCATCCATTTCCCTCTATCTCATCATCCCTTGTCATTGGTATCTAGCTATCAGCTACCCCCATGAAATCCAATGCCATGTTATCTCACTATCCTCATTCCTATCTATTTCTCACATCTTTACAATATCCTCTCAATCTTCATCTCATCTATCCACCCATCCTAGCATCTTCTTATCCATCCATTTCCCTCTATCTCATTATCCCTT